>CAJFCP010000152.1:261948-350127 GCA_904066005.1 Synergus itoensis | reverse complement strand
TACAAAACGTAAAATGAACAGCCAATTACAGAACTCCTTTAGATTCGGTCTTCTCAAAACTGCTCTGTCATTGGCTGTTCGTTATTTGCACAAACAGAAAAATTTGTAGACAACATATATTTATAAACTGAATTTTGATTTAAAAGTTTATTAAAAATATTAAAAAATAAAATTTAACGTGTCATTTATTTTAATTTTAAAAATGAGTTTGAAAACGATTTTTGTCAAACCCCCCCCCCCCCCACGTTTAAACAATCTGCCGGCTGAAGTCCGCGAGAAAGGTGGCAACCCTCTACAACCTAATTATGTATACGACCTAATTATTAATTTTGCTACTAAATTTACATATTTTCCGGGAAAAAATAGGATCCTTACATTTTTTTGTCCTCCGCAAAGTACGTTATACTTTATAATAGATCATCTGATTCATAATGTCCAACTTGATATAGTTTCATGCTGAGTTGAAATGAGGAAGAATGATGAACCCCTGTTCTGTTAGCAGAGTCATTTAAATTTAAATAATCGCTATGTGAGAAACGACGTCACATTTCACATTTATCTTAATATGGCATTATCATTTCTCAGCTCACGATTTCCGCACACTTTCCCACTTTGAATGAAACTTTTCGAGGCAAATAATGAAATAACGTTAGTATGCCAAGCTCTAATGCAAGAATATTATTCTTGTTTTGATCGAGAAATGTAGACATATAGATTAGGATATTATGCAAATTAGAATGAAATAATTCTAATTAATAACTTATAAATTTGGAAATTTCTTAACTAAATTTGTAATAGTTTGAAAGTTTGCATCACATAAAAACATTTGTATTTCCGTGTGTTTAAGAACGCGATAAATTCGCAATTATTTGAAAGTTTGCATCACACGGAGAAACTTATAATAATTTATTATCATAAAATGCGTTACAATTTAGAGATAAACGTTATATTGAAAATTCTTACTATTGAGAATAGTAAACTTTAGACAAAATATATGAAAGATTGTATTAAAGTATTATATTTTATGTATTTAGTATTTTTACTAATCTATAAGAGTTTGGCCATAATTAATGATCATTTGTTAATTGAAATAGGGAGTTGTGGGAAAACAAAATCTGAAGATTTTGTGAAAAAAGTATAAAGAAGATGAGCTCTGATACTTTTGTTTCATTCTTATCTTCTGTTTGAATACACGCCAACTTTTTATCTTCAATCATGTTTATTAATAAACTTAATTACCTACTTGACAAATGTAAGGCGTGTCTTTACTCTAATAATCTTACTTCGTCATCAAAGATTTCACAAAAATCTTCAATTTGTAAAATTCAAATACAATTAATTGATTATTAAAGATAAACCATTATCTTTACTGGATTAAAATCCCTTAAAATTAATGAGATGTATTATTTAAAAAAAAGAAATTTCTTCAAATTTGAATTCTTTTTACTTCTATACAGTTATTCAAACTTTTTTTAGCACATAATAGAAATTAGCACATTTATCAAAATTCGAACAGAATTGAAACTGTTTTCTTAAAAAATTATCATGATCGGTCTATTAAATCATTCAACTTGGTCATAATAATTGTTATCAAGAATTCTAATGACGATAATTTATTAGCAAACACTATATACTAACTTTTTTCAGTAAATATGCAAAATAAACGTAATTTTAGTATAGCTTCCTTGCGAGGTAAATGAACTTGCTTTGAAAGAATTGAAATATAGCCAAAAATTTCTTGTTCTTTAAAATTAAGATGCAAACAGTTGTTAAAGTTTAATCCACATAAATGACGTCTTTCAACAAATATTTGTTTCCTTACGAAAATGATGACGATGCTTATTTGTTTTACAACAATAATTAAATTTCAATTTAGAAACACAAGATGAGAAAACATCGAAGATCATGCAAACGAATTTCCCCATTGTCATTAGTTGAAAAACAATTTTCATTCCTCAATCAAATAAATCTCATTGATGCAATCTTAAGCTATAGTTTTATAATTTGATTGATTCATCGACGAATCTATATAAAACAATTCAATAGAAAAAGAAAAAAATAAATTCGAATCAGTGCAGATTTAGGCAATCCAAAAGTTTCGAGAACAACATAATGATAGCAGCAGAAACTGATTCTTGGAAACAATACATGTTTCTTTTTTTGATAAGTTTTGCCTTATGAGGCAAAACTTTATGAATTGGGGGCGCGACTAGTTGGTAAAATATTCCGTGACGTGGAATTCTTTTTAATCGTTAGAACTTATCGCAATTGGAGGCGTGTAAATTTTTCTTGACGAGCAATAAGTCTACTTCAGTTGTAAATGGATTCACGTCAAAACAAACTCGGTATTCGAGAGCGATTGCTGCGAGCGATCAAGAAAGTTGCGAAATGAAGGGTCTAAAAGTTTACACATTTCCCGTAATAACAGATAGTCTGACAACCTCGAGAATATATCTCACATTGTTGGTAACAAAGCCTTTAAAGACCAAAGATTCAATTCCCACATTATTTCTTTCGAGTCAGGTTGAATTCAGTTAAGACACATCCTGTACTTTCCAGCTAAATTCTGAAATAGAATTAACTCAAGGAATACGAGAAACTCTTTCTTACAAATAAATAACCATTTCCTATTTACATAATAACATTGACTATAAATTAGAATTTGTAATAAATGAATTCATTCTGTATTTCATTTATTCTTTATTATAAATTGTTTATTTTCAAAGTTCAAAGTAACGACGAGTAACGGTTACTTATTTATCGAATAGAGGGAACGATGAACGAAATTCACGCACAATTTCACAATTTCTCTAAACATCTGGTTTCCTTGTCCAATGAAGGATACAAAAAATGGAAATCATTTCTCCAATAGATAAAATTATAATTAATCTTATGAAATTCATAAGTGATAAGGCAAAGTCCAAAAATTTTTAGGACAAAGGCAGTACACAAATAGAAACAAAAAAACAAGTTGTATGGTCTTTTCCAATGTTTAATTAATCTTGGGACATTTAATCTCGGATGGTGACCTCTATTGCGGGAACGCGTGCGAAACTCAAGATCGTGACCTTGATTAAATACTTGACGATGCTCGGATCGAATGCAATTCACTGTCATTGAGATTATTAATTGATAAGATGAGATAAGAAACTGATTATTCGAGAAAATGAATCGGCGAACAAGACTCAAAGCAGCACGCGAATTTGTAGATTTGATTTATGTGACGTGTTAAGAGCAATGTTGTCATTTGTCGAAAGTGCTTTTGTAATTCGGCATATCATTTATCATATCAGTTGAATAAATTGTCGCCAGCCGATTACGTGTCAGTTACGTCTCCTCCGATTACAATTTCCACACTGATGAAAAAAGTAGACATGTCTCGAACTCATTTTGAAGCCTTGACCGAGCATTCCACGTGGAAATATTTTTCTGATCAAATCGTAAGGACTTTAATGAAATCATAATATTTATACATGAGTTAAAAAAATGCTTTTTAAGTTCATTTAGCGAAAAAGTGTAAATAACAATTTTTTTGGAAACTAAAAAGTAGAGAATCTCAAATTCAAATTTGTACACTTTTGACTTTAAATGATCTTATCAATTTTTAATCTAACCAATTCAAAACTGTAAATATTTAGAAACTAGGTCATTTGTTTTGCTTTTCAATTGTAAATCTATATATTCCATGAAGATCATGTGTTTTCACAACATCTGATATGATAATCAAGATGAACATTAGATAAAACGACTGGTTTTAATCGTTGCAATCGGGTCATGACATAATCGAGTCTGGTGAATTAGTTTACAAATCGTCATAATATTTGCATATCGTAAATATATATATAGATCATTGTAAATGAGAATGCAAATGCGATCATGAGAACCACAAATGTTTAACTCGTTTAGCACTACTTTTCTCTTAAAAAGAACTTGGAAATTTTATTTTTAAAGCAAATCAGAGTATTTAGACATCCTGAAAAACTGTGTTGTAATAATGGTTCAATTATTACTAAGGATTATTAACCAATTTTTCATATTTAATTGAAAACTTTCGGCTTTTGAAAAGTTCCTAAACGAAATTATAGACATTTTTAGTGTTTATCTTTCAGTCTGTTAATTATTATTTAATACAACGTTCAATACAAATACAGAGGTACAGGGCAAGGCGAAGGCTATGTATTAATAATCTAGGATAGAGAACCGCTTTATTTATAAAGCACGTGACGTTGGCAAAATTACAAGAAGAGGAAGTTCATTCTTCGAGAATTACTTTGATTTCTCAATTTTTGAAGGAAATGGAATTGAATTAAAACATATAAACTTCATTCAATTTTGATTATTTACTTAAATTTTTCAAGAATGTTAAAAATAAAAAGTAATCCTCGCTGTTTTTGAAAACAGATTCGAATTTTTGCTCAGAAATATTTTTACGACACAAAAAATTATGTTTTTTTAGCTTTGTGTAAGGATGTGACATTGGCAATGGACCAAAACTAGGTGTTGTTTAGTGCCATTATATAGCCCGGGAAATTCTTAATATTTGGCAAAATGCTACTACTCGTGATTCGAGAAGTTTTAATATCTAAATGTGTTTAAAAAAAAATTGAGAGAAAAATGCTGAAGGGAAATTTTACTGATATTCGATTAATAAATCGATAAATTTGCAGAGCTGGGTAAAATGGTTCTCAAAATGTATTTAAAATGTAAAATGCAAAATAGGTTTACAAAATCCATTTAAAATGGAAAATAGAAAATGGTTTTCTATCTTATATTTAAAATGAAAAATCCAAAATGCATATTTGAAATAGGATGGTAAAAAATGCAAAATGGATTTTTATTAACTTTAATTTCATTTCCAAAGTCAATTATAAATTATAAGTACGTAAAATTTCATAAAGAATAATTATTATTCTTTGCGGTCTGAGTTTAAATATAAAATTTTGATTTTGATTTATATAATAAAGGGAACGATAGTTTTTTTTTTGTTACAAGTTTGCTTCTTTTTTGCTTTTTTTTTAAGTTTTGCTTTTTTTGCTTTGCTTTCTCATAATTTTATTACAAATTACAATTCAACGAATTTTTGTTATACATTTGAATCACTTTTATTAAAAAATAATTATTTTTCATTGCAATCAACCCAAAAACTTCAAAACTTACTTATCAATGTAAAACAGACAAAAGCAAACTTTATAATAAGTCAAAAATGAATATTTTTGTTCTTTTCGACGTACCAGAATTTATGCATTAAAGCAGAAACCCCCCAGAAATTTTTTTTTGACCTGTGATTATCTAACTTGTCCAGGGCAGAATAAAAAAAAATGGAAAATGGTATTTTAAGTGAAAATAGATTGAAAATCTATTTAAGATGGAAAATGCAAAATGGGTTTCTTCTTTCTATTTGAAATACAAAATAGAAAATGGCATTTTGCATTTCAAATACCTATTTGAAATGAATTCATTTGAAATAGTTACCCAGCTCTGTAAATTTGATATATTCATGAGGAAAATTTAACACTGTCTGTTTGGAAATCGAATTATCTTTTAATTTTCATAATATTATCCTTAACTGGAAGTAACAATAAAATTTAGTGTTTATAAAAAAGTTTTCATCGTGTCATTACCGATAAAAATTTTGATTCCGAGGGCGCACGAGAGTGACCCGGGTCTATTAGATATTCTCCGACGCTTGATAATTACAACGATGAATCCAAAGTTCAAACAAAAGCAGTATAGTATAGGTTTGCAAGATTAAAAAGCATAAAAATAAAACGTAGAAAACGTTAGAAGCAGACACTGTGAACTTTTCCACTCGATTTGGTACAATTAACAATGACCATTTATCATTTAAAAAATGTATTTAATCAAACACAAAGAATATTTGTTATAAAATCAGACATAAAACTGTATACAAATTTCTGATAATATCGATCATTCTTCTAGAAAAGTAATGTCATTTGTTTCATTTCAACAGTCTATTTTCTTGTTCACTTTTTATTGTTAAATACCGGCACAAATATTATGTTGACACAGAATTATTGGCTTTCGAATAATAATGAGGAAACTGAAGGCTATGAAAACAATATTCTATATACTCACTTAGTGGAATCATATTTCTTGTCGTTAAGAGGAAATAATATTAATTGAAAAAAATGTATCTTCAGAAAGCTGGAAAAACAATTGCTTATGAAAAATTGTACAAACATTTTTAAACATGATTATGATAAAATCGATATTTGTTTCAGGAGGACTGACGTGTCGTCAGGTGCTGAATATAATGGTGATATTCGGATTCATGATAAACTACATGCTTCGAGTGAATTTAACCATAGCCATGGTAGCAATGGTTTATCCTTCAAATCATTCACATTCCAATTTGACGATAGCATCACAAAATGCTATGTTAGTTAATAAAACAGACAACATTCCAGTCCGAAATTCCAGTAATGGAAGCCCTCCTCTTCAACTGGTAAGACTCCTTTAATTATTATTTTTAATTTATATACATTCCTGTGATATGAAATTAATTCTTGAGTTTGAAATTTTGCAGGAAGGAAGGGAACAAACTAGATATTTCTGGAATGAGTACGAACAAAATTTAATCTTTGGAAGCTTCTTCTGGGGCTACATCTGCACAGAAATTCCAGGTGGCAGATTGGCAGAAATTGTTGGTGCCAGAAGAGTTTTTGGATACAGTATGTTACTTTCTAGTGCAGTCACTCTTCTTACACCACTCGCAGCATCACTAGGATTTACTCTAGTTGCAGCTTTGAGAGTCTTTTTAGGATTTTGCCTTGTAAGGATCTAGCAATGACTATTATATTAATTATCAAAACCAATATTACAACAATTCTTAAGGGCGTTGAGCCCAAGTATTAAGTTCAAAATCCCATTCTCCATTTTACTCAACGAAAATTATAGATAAATATTTTTTCGCTCTGTAGCGCTTATCTTTTCTCAAATATAAGACTGCGTACAGAGCGAAAAAATATTTAGTTTCGATACTTTTTGCGTAAAACGAAGAATTCAAAATCTGACTTTAAAATTCAATATTTTCATTTTACTTAAAAAAATATTTGAATTAGATATTTTCTCGCTCTGTGCACATAATTCTAGTTAAAATTTGATTGATTCTACAGAGGGAAAAAATTCCAAATTTAAAATTTGTTGAGTAAAATGAAGAAATCGAATTTTTAGATTAGAACTTGCCTCCAACACCCTTAAGTTGTTTAAAACTTTCAATCAATTTTTAGGGTGCAACCTGGCCTGCAATTCATCCAATGACTGCGCTCTGGATTCCACCAAACGAGCGCAGTAAATTCGTATCTAATATGATGGGTATGTAGTACAGAATAAAATAATAATTTAAATTAATTTATCCATGTCTGAGATCCTCGGAATGTAGTCCGATTAATGCAAACTTTGCACGCTGATCGATAATGCTATAATGGGCTCATGCCAGATAATTAAGCTTGGAATAGGTTCTCAGTCTAGATTGTATTATATTCTATTTTAGAACAATCGCATTTCTGATAACCTGTGTCACTTTCAAGTTACAATGATAACTTTTGTATACAAATTAAAAACAGGTTTTATAGTTCCCTGAAACTTAGAGTAAATGATACCAATGCGCTGATTCTTCTTAAGAAAGTAGTTCAAGTTCCTTGGCCTTGAAATGATGATTTACTTTGAATCGTCATAAAACTGAATCATTTATAATGATTCAGTTTCGAATCATTAAAATTATTCTAAAATATTCCACTTTTTCATTAGGTTCAAGTTTCAGACGTCTAGTCTGACGAAAATTTTTATTTTGTTTTATTTTTTTTGCATTTTTTCGATTAAGAATATCAATAAAGTTTCCAAAATAATTTTATTTTTGTTTATTTACTAGTAGAAATTTACCCGGCGATGCCCGGGTTTTTAAGAAATTTCAAGGGATTTTATAGAGATTTTAAGTGATTTTACAATGGATTTCAAAAAAATTCAAGAGAGTTTAAAAATTTTCAATAGATTTTAAAACATTTTAAGTGATTTTAAGAAATTTTAAAGAAATTTATTCTAATGTGGAGTAAATCAAATGAAATCCCTTAAAATCCCTTAACATTACTTGAAATTCTTTAAAAACTTTTAAATTTTCTGTAAATGTCTTAAAATTGTTTAAAATATTTCAAAATTCCTTAAAGTTCATTTGAAATATTTTGAAATCTCTTTAAATTCTTTAAAATTCCTTAAAATCAGTTAAAATGTCTCGAAATTTTGTGAAATCTCTGAAAAAATCTATTGATAACTCTTTTCAACTCTTTTAAAATTCCTTTAAATTCCTAAAGTCAATCAAAATCCCTTAGCATCCTTTGAAATTCCTTAAAATTACTATAAATCTCTTGAAATTCCTTAAAATTATTTAAAATCTTTTGCAAATTCCTCTAAATTCTCGAAAATTGCTCCTAGTAAATAAATAAAAATTTTGGATTTTAGGAACAGTAGAAACTGTTCAGAGTCGTCAGAATAGACGTCTGAAACTTCAATCCAATCATTTTTACGCTTTATCTCTTTTCACTTAAACTTTAGAGTTACGGGCGTTGGACCCAAGTGTTGAGCTCAAAATTCCATTCTTCATTTTACTCAAAGAAAATTATAGATAAATATTTTTTCGCTCTGTAACGCTAATCTTTTTTCAAATATAAGATTGCATACAGAGCGAAAAAATATTCAAATTCGATACTTTTTGCATAAAACGAAGAATTCAAAATCTAACATCAAAATTGAATATTTTTATTTTACCTGAAAAATATTTGAATTAGATATTTTCTAGCTCTGTACGCATGATTCTAGTTAAAAATTGATTGATTCTAAAGAGGGAAAAAATTCCAAATTTAATATTTGTTGAGTAAAATGAAGAAATCGAATTTTTATATTAGAACTTGGCTCCAACACCCTTAACTAGAGCTTTCAAGTCAATTATTCAAAAACGAGTTGAGTACAAGTAAAAATTCTTTTCAGTTCAATTCGATTTCTTTGAAAAAAGTTAAAACAAAATTTCCGGCATTTTACTCTAACACTACACTTTACGGAGTTATTACGAAAACAATAAATTGTCTAAGAGTTCTAAAGATGTTTCATAATTACACCTCGTGTTCCATAATTACGTCGGTTTCGTAATTAGATGTTTTTAAATTTCATCTATAGTAGATCTATAGATCTATAGTATTTTTAGACCCTAGTTTGAGTTCGCTAGAATACGGTATGAAACTCTTAATTATTGTAAGGATCGTAATAAGAAGACCGTTACAAACAACCCGCGCCCATCAGTACAAATGGCAAATTGTTCAGGTTTCTGCAGTTAAAGTTCCCTCTCAAGGCTGCTATTACATTATTACAAGACACACCTTTTCTTTTAGCTTCTTCGCTGGGTGCTGCCATTACGATGCCCATTTGTGGCTATCTCATTTCCTCCCTAGGATGGCAATCAGTTTTCTATGTTACGGGAGGAATAGGATTCGTGTGGAGCGTTGCATGGTTTTTGCTCGTGTTCGACTCACCTGCAGAGCATCCACGAATTTCTGATAGTGAGAGGCGATATATTGAAGAAGCTATTGGAAATACTTCAACTAAAAAGGTCTGTTTCAATTTATATTTCCCACTTGCCATTTCAACTTGTTATCCTTGTTATATGTTACAAAATCATCAATTTTTTCCACTTTTATAAAATTTTCATTTCCATGATTTTCTTTTGCTTCCTCAAAGAGGAAGCTTTCTAGTCGCTAAATTTTCAAATATTTTCACAGCTATTTTAATTCGTTTTTTTATTACAGCATCATGCAGTACCATGGATGGCGATTTTAACATCAGCTCCCGTCTGGGCAATTATTATCACTCATGCTTGCAGTGTCTTTGGCTATTTCACGGTTGTTAACCAGTTACCGACTTACATGAAGAATATATTACATTTTAACATTAAGGAGGTAATTAAAATTCCAAGAAAAACTATATTTATCCGAGGCGACGATGTGTAAACTTATTTTTTCCCCAGCATTTTTAATTCTATGTTAATTATTCAATTTTTCTTTTTCCAGAATGGACTTCTCTCCTCATTGCCCTACTTAGGAAAATATCTTTTTGCCCTTGCAATGTCAACTCTCGCTGACTATCTTCGACAAACTAACAGATTTTCTGTTACTGTTATTCGCAAAACCTTCACAACCTTTGGTAAGATTTTCTAAGATTCCGGCAAAAGTGGAAGTCTGTTTTCATAAAATGTCTCGAATGTCTTTTAAGGCCATTTATTGTCCAGCTTTCTTTGAATTTAATCTCTAGAGGCGTCGTGCTTAATTGGCTAGATAACTAAATTAAGTGCTTTTGCTGGAAAATTCTATACTTAGTAGAATATCATTCAGACTCGTTAATTATCTGAATTTGTATTTAATTTCTAAAATAGCTTGATCCTCGGTTAAATTTATATTCATATTTATTTAATATTTGACTTACAAATATTCATAATTTAACTATGAATAAATTACATTATAATTTAATTTTTTCCTTTTTAAATTGTAATATATTTTTTTTATTACAGCGGTTTTAAGTCCAGGACTTTTGATGATAGTTCAAGCAAACTTCGGAAATGATCCAGCCACATCAGTGGCAATTTTCACCTTGGCTTTGACACTCAACGGCGCTGTAACGGCTGGATATCTTGGAAATGGTTTGGATATTGCTCCCAATTTTTCAGGAACAATTTTCGGCATAGCGAACACTTTAAGTTCCCTGGGTGGATTTTTGAGTTCTTTCATGGTAGGAAGTATAACAAATGAAAAATCAGGAACATTTTCCCAATGGAGAATAATCTTCTACATATTATCTGGGATGTATATAATTGGTGCCTCTGCTTTTGCCTTCTTCGGCACAGGAAAATTGCAAAAATGGAATAGTCCAGAAGGCGAGGATGAAAAGAAGAAAACTAATCAAGAAATTGGTGCAGAAGTTGAAGAATCAGTGCCTCTAAAAAACAAGAACGGCTTATGATAAGAACTTTAGTTTTTGATATTATTCTCCGAGAGAGGAAAAGAACACTTTACTTTTCTAATTACATACACCTCAAAATGATAAAATTCTTATCATAAAATGACAGAAAACGCAATGAGCAGAAATCATGACCATCACTGTTTTGATATATTTTTCTAAAAAAATATTTTCTGCATCGTGCAACAAAAAAAAAAGTCTAGAATCAAAAATTGAAAGTATCATCGCTAACAGATACTAAAGCTCGTACTAAAATATAGACATCTGAAAAGTACGTAAATTTAAGTGTAGAACACTTGGAGAAAATTGAAATAGTTTTCTATTTGATGGAAAATACTTTTCCAATAATTTTGTTTTGAACTGATTTAATTAAATTTTTTTTCCAGGTGTTCTAAGTTAAATAAAAGAAATAGTGCTGCATCAGTACTTTTTTGATGATCGTATTCAGCCACAGAAATTGCATAGAAAGTTCAAAGAACTTATTATGGACCAATAGAATGATACATATTATTTCATCACAAAAAGATAAATTGTTTCAAGAAACTGGAACTATTAAAACATTGACTGCTTCGAAGAAACTGTGTTATGTATTTCAATCATGCTGTTTCAAGAAATTCGTTATCTTCTCCTTTCATACTCTAATTTTTTCAACTTACGTTATCTCAAATCGCGGTTCCTTTTCTTGAAGTTTTTATGCAATTACATAATTTTTTTTTACACAATGATGAGTAAGGAATGATCTGTTCAAACATGATCAGATAAGTGCATAGTATTATTAGGAAAAGAAGATGATTCACTAGACTGCAGCTCGTCTGAAAATAATACTGATTTTCACGTAAAAATGAAGAAGATTTTGAGAAATTAAAAAATAATTATTTATTTAAAATAAATTGATTATTTTTATTTTATTTCTCAGAATCTGAAAAAGTGCGCACTGCCTCATAAAATTAATATCCAAAATCTATTAACAAATTCTTAGGAATTTTCTACATAAAAAATATGTATCTATTTATACAAGATTTTATTGAAAAATATTATTAGGGTGAGATTTTTTTTACCCTTTCAGCAAAATTCGATTTCTACATTTTTAATGACAATATTCTGAGATTTTTGAAAAAAAAGATAATATTTAGTATAATATAGTTATTAACAATTATAATGATGATAGTAATAATAATGATAATAATAATAATTTAAATGTATTTATGTTAAGTGTGCACAGATGTTATCGTGAAAACGCAAAACAAACCAAAGTTGTGATTTTTTTATGTTTCTGTAAATGACACATTAATTATTGTATAGTGTTCTTATACATTTTCGCATACATTTTTTTTACTAAAGGTATCATTTTTCAAAGGCAAAGAATTATATCTTAATTGTTATTTGTTATAAAAATATTTTCCAGATCAATTCGTTTTCAGATTATCGAAGTTCTTATGAAATTGACGTTAAAAAGTAATAAAGGAAGATAATAGAATGTAAATTACAATTTGAAAAAATTTGGAGATGAAACGTAATTCTTTCGCCATTGTCTCGTTTCCATAGATATAGCACTGATATTTAAATAGAAGCTCTATTTTTAAGTAATTGTGCTTTATTATTCTAAATCCTAATGTTTCCGAAACAATTAAAAAAAAATGCCCGAATAGTTTTTTGTAATCAAACTTCATTATTATAAGAGCCTGTAAACAAATTTTTCGAATAGTATTAGAGAGGAAAAATATGTCGAAAAAATATGATTGCAATCAATTAATATTTGAGTCATCCAACTCGAGGCCAAAATTTTAAATGGTATACATTTTTTTTTCTTAATTACCAACGAATCGAAAATTACAGGGAAAAGTTTTTGTATGTATAGTTTTTGGTAGTAAAAAAATTATAAGAAATTAATCAGTTTTCAATTATTAGAAGTGGAAATTGTGTATTATTTAAAATTATTTTTCTAATTTATTCGAATCTATTATTTTTGAGTTGAATTGACCTCGCCCGAGCTAATTAAATTAGAAAGTGTTTACCTATCCCGGACGAGTTTTAATACTCTTGGGATTTTCATACCTACCCTTATCTATTTTCCAAGCGGTCATTGTTATTGTTTCACAAGGTCTGTTTTGAATATTGGGCATATTGAGTTTCAGTTCGGTTTTGGCTCTCGAGTGGAGAAGTCGTTTAATTTTAATTCGCTACTTTTGTTGTCTTGTTCCAAAATAACGGAACGATTTACTTTGAAAGATGTTGAAATCGAATAAAGATGTTGAAAAATCTATAGAAATTCAGCCTAAGAATACAAAGAGATCAAAAACTAAGAAAGCTAAGAGTGAATTCGTTTTGGAACCACCAGCTGCTGTGGATTGTAGATTGGTCGAGAATGAGCTGAAAGATATGTTGCTTGATGTCAAGAAGGATGAATGCGAAGATGATCAAAGTATTTGTTATAAGACTATAAAAGTAAATATTGATTATGTGGAGGACAGAGACGGATCCAAAGAAGAAGAACAAAGGTAAAAAATCTCATAAACCATCTGTGGAACTTGCATCAGGTGATAATTTGGAAAAGTATCATAGTTTGATCGAAGAATGGCGTTAAGCTATTTTTTTCGAGATTAATAATGAAAATGAGACTAAAAATGTTGGATAATTCTGTTCATTCTGATATTAATTTTCCACTAGGCAGTTTTCAAAAAGTCTTTCATCGTTTGCATAAAAATCTTGTAGATAGGTAGGTTTAGATATTTAAATATTGTTTATATTGTTGAAATAACATATTTTATTTTACAGATATGAAAGGGAGATTAACAGTGTTAAAGAAATGGTAAATGCATTCAACTTGGCTATCGAGGAAGAAAGATCAATTAAAGAAGAGATGTTCTTCCAAGACGATCAATTCATAATAAAAACCATCAAGATTGAAGAACCGCCACTGATAACAGAAGAAATTCTTCCTTTTCGATTCCAAATAAATCAGTTGGGACGCTTGATGGATATTTTGTATCACGTTGCACCCTGTGGAAAAATCTCAAGGCGAAGAAAAAGAAGAAGTATTACTTCCTTCTGCATGGTATAAATTACAAAATGAACAAGTCTGCCAGATTATCCAGGAACTCTTTGGTTGCGATTGCGACTCCATCGAGTGGCGAGAATTTATTATTTATGGGATTGAAATCCCCATGCCTTCTGCAGATCAACTTTTGGAAGACAAAAAAATTTTTGAAGCTTTTGATTCGCAATTGAAGGAGGTAATAATTGGATAAGAGAGATTTTTAAAATACGAAGTGTGTTAATTAAATAATTAATTAATTTAACAAAAATTAATTATTTTCAGGTCATCACTCTGGCTTTGTACCTGGGCAATCGAATCTGTATGAACGTTGAAGATGGAGAAAAGTACGTTAGAGAAGTTCTTGAGTTGAAACAACGCTTGGTCAAAGAAAACTTTTCAAATGAGGAAACTGAGGAGGTAAAGTTGTTTTAACTTAGAAATGTAATAGACTTCACAGCACAAAATGATATCTAAACAAGAGACATAGTGATTTTTTAACAGAATGTATTTTGAATTCAACTTAAAAGTCTTTTGTCAAATAAAGAATTTAATTTTGAACCAAAAATATGAATTTTTAACTAAATATTTATATTTTTATCCAAACTAAGATTATTATTATGAACTAAATTATTATAACTAAACTCCTAATTTCAGATTAGCCAAGCTATCGTTGAAGATTTATTCGAGTTAGTGATACAACATACGGAAGGAGTTAATTTAGAGGAAATCGTTGAACGAATAGATGAAGAAATTCTTCCAGCAGAAAGATTAATTCAAGTTCAGGAACTGAACGGCTCAAAACTTGAAGATTCCCAGAAAATGGATTTAGAGTCCTCTTGCATCTGGAACAGAAGTCGAATTGCAAAATACAAGAAGCTTGATTCATTGGATACCAAAAGAAGTTTGTTTGGTATGTATTAAAGATTGTTTAAAAGATGTAAATTAAAAAGTTAGAATTAATTAAATTAGTGAAATTTATTTAGCTAAAATAATGATTAAATTTATTTTCAGAGCGTTGGACCCAAGTGTTAAGCTCCAAATTCCATTCTTCATTTTACTGAACGAAAATTATAGATAAATATTTTTTCGCTCTGTGACGCTAATCTTTTTTCAAGTATAAGACTGCATACAGAGCGAAAAGATATTTAGTTTCTATAATTTTTGCATAAAACGAAGAATTCAAAATCTGGCTTCAAAGTTCAATATTTTCATTTCACTTAAAAAATATTTGAATTAGATATTTTCTCGCTCTGTACGCATAATTCTAGTTAAAAATTGATTAACTCAACAGAGGGGTAAACTTTTAAATTTAATATTTGTTGAGTAAAATGAAGAAATCGAAATTTAGAATAGAACTTGGCTCCAACACCCTTAACAATTAATTAGCAAATTAAACTTACAATTTATTTATTAATTTATTAATTCGTATTTATTATTACATTACAGAAAGTTTCGACAAAGGAATTCAAGTTATTCTCAGGAGATCCAGAAGCCTTAAAAAACATTCGAGAAGAGTTAGACAGTGTCTACGAAAATCTCAAAGACAACGAACTTGACCAAGAAGTAATTTTAAGTAATTTTAAGTAATTTTAAGTAATTTTAATTAATTCTTCTACCAAGAATGTAAGCTATCCCTATTGAAAAAATCCTCGAGGAAATCCGCGAGGATTTTTAAATTCCTCGAGGAATTCTGCGAGGATTAATTCTCTGACTGGAGGATTTCCTCGAGGAATTTGAAAATCCTCGCGGAATTCCTCGAGGAATTCGAGAATCCTCGCGGATTTCCTCGTGTTTTCCTCGTCCGAAAATAACACGAGGATTTCCTCGAGGATTTTTTTAATAGGGATTATTTATTTAGTAAGCTATTATTTATAATTGTGTAATGTAATAGTAATATTATTTTATTATAACGTAATTATTTTACTACCAAGAATGTAAGATTGTAAATCAAGAATGTAATAGTGATTTTTTAACTTGTACGTTTTTTTATGTTATTTATATAGAGATGAGGAAATAATAAATATATACACTTAAAAATACGTACGCATTGTTGTTCATTTAACCTTGCCGTAAAAATCCTATCCTTATCTTTATCCTTAGTAAAAGTATCCTTAGTAAAAAAAATAACATAAATAAATTTCATACAATCGGTAACAGAGGCCTGTTTTATCGACTAAATATCATGAGCAAAGAGCTCTTCATGCATCATGGTATCCTGATACAATTCCCTGGTCTTTGCTCTTCGATTCTGCCATCGAATAAACCAGAATAAACGGCAAATTCAGCCTGGTGTATCAGGCGAACATGAACAGCGAAGAGGTGGCACGATGCCTCCTATTCAACTGCGCATGCGCGTGGCGGGAAATTTAAATTTAAATTAATTTAACCAATGAGGAACGAATACCTCTTCGTGTATCATATTCTCCTGATCCAATCTCTGGATTTCTGTGCCAGAAAATGGTCTCCGCCAACGAATGAACTCGAATAAACACGAAAATTCATCCTGCTGTATCAGGAGAATAGAATGTGCGAGGAGGTGGCACGATATTTCGAACTATTTTACGCATGCGCCCTGCTTTGGCGCGAAGTTTGAATATCCATTTAGTATTTTAAGGTGCGAATACCTCCTCGCATATTCTATACTCCTGATACAATCGCCTGGTCTTTGCGTCTCTTCGGCGTCACGCCGAATAAACTCGAATAAATTCGAAAATTCAACCCGTTGTATCAGGAGAATAGAATGTGCGAAGAGGTGGTACGATAATTCATGCTGGGACGCGCATGCGCTGTACTTGGCGCGAAATTTAAATTTGCTTTTAGTATTTTAAAGAACAAATACCTCCTCGCACATTCTATTCTCCTGATACTATTGCCTGATCTTTGCATCCCGACTTTAATTTAGGCCAGGAAATGTATTTTGGTACGGAATAAATGAGAAAATTCAGCTGATTGTATCAGGAGAGTAGAATGTGCGAGGAGGTATTCTGTGTTTGCACCCAATGAGCATGCGCAAGATGCGGCGCTTTTGGCAGCTTTTGGAGAGAAAACTACAGCTAAAGAGTAGCTAATTGTCGTTTTTAACTTGTACGTTTTTTAAGTTATTTATGTACAGATGAGGAAAAAATAAATAAACGAAAAATTGGTATAAAGTGTTATTTATTTATCTTTGGTTACAAAATGCCATGAATCAATTTCTTACAATCGACAAAGTGCATAGAAGTGAGGTTACCTGTGCTTCTACAAATATAATTATATTAAAATACAATTATTTTACAATTAATGTAAAAAACTTCCAGTGATGACGCGTCATTGAACAATGCTGCTCTCTCAACCTCTCAACTCTCGCCAAAACCATACAGTTTGGAAATAAAAAAGAAATGTTGATTGTAAATGCACTCCTCACAACTTTTAATGTATTTCTTAAGATCTTTATTATTTATTATAATACCGTTTCTAACTTTGAAACACGGTTTAGGAAAGGAAATGAAAAAGTAATTATCTTTATCATATGATTTACTCCGACTGTCATTATTAAAAAGACGTTTATAACGTTAAAAAGACGTTTTGCTGAAATTTTGTACAGAATTTTGAATATATTTTAACTAAATAAATTGTAGTTATAAAACAGTTTTCATGTGCTACGGATTTTTACTGATTTAAGAAATTATGCAAATTTCTTAAAAGTTGAAAAAAATTTACCGATCGGCAATCCTGCGCTGTTGTGTGAATTTCATTTATATTTCTAGATTCAATATCATATAATTAAATACTAAAATTATGAAAAACCGAATATTATTACAAATTCTGTCACTTAATCAGAAAGAGAGATGTTTATTATAAAAAAATTTCATATCACTTTTTTGGAAAACTTGAAATGGGGCTCGGGCTAGGACGAGTATCTCAATCTCTTTCAGTCGGATACAAATCTTGAAGTTACTCTTTTAATAATTTTCTGTAATTTAATGTATTTGTACTTAAATTACAATTTGTATTAAATGTCTAATTTGATTAAATTATAAGCACTCTATTTTAAAGTAAAATCCTTCGAATTTGAACAGCATTCAAATTTTTAAGCCTTAAGCTCTTAAAGAGACAAACTTGAAACTGTAATAAAATTTTAAAAGGCGTTAATGACTTTGACTTAAATATTGTAAATAAATATGAAGGATAAACTTAACATCTGCAAACATTTTATTATATCGAATTTCGTTAAAGCACAATTTTTATCTTTATAATTATTCATAAAGGCTTATACATAAATAAGAACGCCATTCAATGTCGATCATAATACAAATTCATTAGTTGCAACAAACACAATGACGTATTCCAATTTGGCGACATTTGGATAAATTTCACAATAATCAAGGGCTTCGGTAAGCCGCTTCCGTTCGTGTCATAAAAAACTAAAAATATGCACTCGGGTAGTTTTTTCGCACTCGAAGAATTGGGGATGTAAGAAAGCCTTTCAGGAGGGCACGTGTTTCCAATCACTCTAAGCAAGTTCTTGCAAGACCTCACTTATGAACGACGAGGGATCTGTTATTTCGTCAATCAATCCTGAAAAAGAAATCACATATAGTTTAGTTTAATAATCATAATAATAATTGAAATATCTTTAAAAAATATTTAAAACTGAATTTTCCACTTACCAACAACATCACAAAATTCTTCAAATGATTCACAAGGCAACAGTTCATCTCTATAAGTTGCCAAAACGCGTTCCGAAGCTTTGAGCAAAGCCTCGTCATTGTGCCTAATATATTCAGCTAAAATTGACGGCCATTGATCGTCCGATGAGACGCTGGCTTTCTGTAAAAGTTAAATAAAAAAAACATTAGTTTCAGAGTTCTTAATTCTTACAAATTTGAATTCTTTCAAATTTAAAAGCTTCCCAATTAATTGACTTCTGTTTTGATGAAGAAGTCTTTAACTTGAAAGTTCTTAAAAAAGCACTCAAATTTGAAAACTTCAGATGTTTTTTTACGCACCTTGAAAAAGTTATTGTATATGCAGTCGACGAGACCGAAAAAGATGAGCGCACTCTTGTAAACTGAGTAGTCTTTCACAGTAACGTCGGATAAAGTTTTCGTAGACGACATGGGAGAAATATATCTCTGTTGAGCGAGGATAATAAGCCTCTTCAAATGGGTGACCTTGTATACATTCCATTGGGCGGGCGACATTATGAGGAGTGAGAGAGTGCAATGGTAAAATGGTCCATCGGATTCGTAACAACTCTCAAGCCACGAAGAATTGGCAGATGATTGTAAGTAGGACATGTGCGTCTTCTCTTCTCTCGATGCCGATCTTGTTCTGCAAAATAGTATATGAATAGTATATGAATAATATATGATAGTAATAGTATAATAGCAATAGTATATAGTAATAGTAATAGTATATGAATAATATGAATAGTATATGAATTAGAACTTACGTATTGATGACGTAGAGAGCCATGTGAATTAGGTAAGGTATTATGTGCATATTTGATTGGGGTCCACCTCCACCTGTGTCTTCGTGGAAGCTTTTTTCCTGAGCGAATCGCAAGAGGAGCAATTTTAAATCGTGGATTGTCGAGGAGTAAGAAATATCCCGATGTCCTGTACATTCCTGCAAATAGGTATTGTGTCTCGCCAAGCAACTCGCAAACGCAGACTCAGGAACTTGAGGTCCCCAAAGTGGCAGTAAACCGTTGCACTTGGTGTTGGCATTTTGCAAAGCGGCACTTTCCCATTCATCCCTCGCTCGTGCTAATCGAACTGCTGACATGTGACAATCGACGTGTACCACATTAAAGTGAGTGACTGTAGTGTAACCTACAGTCTTCCTCTGCTTCGTCTCGAACTCCTCGACGTTGCAGCGTTTCGTAAAGGTGTAGATTCCCAGGACCATGTTGGGTTTGAACTTGTATCCTTCCCTGCAGATGACACAAACAAGTCCAGTCTCGTCTCCCAAATCCTCCATTTGCTGAAGAATCGTCCCACTCGCTGTGACTTGACCTTTATCGTTCGTCCTCATTCCTAGAGCTCCCAACTGTCTCTCCCTCATTGCCATTGCCAGTCTCTTCTTCTCACTCCTTGTGTGTTGTCTCGCCTCTTCAATCAACTCCGACACTGTCTTATTTGTACAAAGTGCTTCCAACAAGTTCTCCGCTAAAGAACCGACATGCTCATCTGAAGATACCTGTTCCAATCTATGGATAATGCTGATAATCGCTTGCGAGACTGCTAGCTGTGTAGGTTCATGATCCGTCGCCAAACCCGTAAGGAACCTCAAAATATATTTCAAAGCAGGCTTCGATATAAACTCCTTGAGTTCATCACTATCCGTCCTCAGTAATGTAGGTTTCACACAAGGAGCATGCATCGTTATGTATTCAAAAGCGTCCTTGACAATGCCCATTCCAATAATATGGTCCTTTAACGTGTTTCCAATCGCGTTTCTTTCAATTCCCTGAGTCAGAATGCAGAACAACTCCAACTTCTGTTCATCCTCCGTTGTATGTTCATAATCAAATTTATAAAAGTTCAACACTGGCTTAAAATAGTCGCACAACAGAGCCATTTTCTCTTCATTTCCATAAGTCAGAGCTGCCAAAACCCTCGCCAGGTGCAACAGAACACTGTGACTCTGTCTCACTGCTGCTGATTGTGTGCAGGACAAGAGTGCCTTAATATGATCGACTCCTCCCAAAGTCTTTGAAAACGCTTCGAAGGAATTCAAAGGCTGTGCAGCGGCGTTCGCCAAAATATTCTCCATGATATCCAGCAACTGTTCTGTGACTTTAGCCTGCAAATAAGAACAATTTGTATGGTCAAAATCTTTCAACCAGAGTCTTAAATCTAAATAAATTAAAATTTGACCTGAAAAAATGAGACTGACAATCTTACCTGTGAACTGTCTGATTCTGTTTCCAAACATCTTTGAAGAACATCCAATAATACAGAAACAGCTTTTAATTCCGGTCTGCTGAGAACCTCCTGGTTCTTCTTGACCTTCACTGACAGACGGAAAAGTTTCAGAAGAACTTGGAGCAAAGGTCTTGCTCTACTGACGTCCTGTATAGCTGCAAGTCGATCCAACATCACTTCCAATCCTCCACAATCCGCTAAAACATTCGCCATTTTGTACACCTCCTCATTATTAACTTCCTGTTCGGTGTTAGCGTTCAAGGTTTCCACAAACTCTTCCGTAGCGTCTCCAAGAAGTCCTCTCATTCGGTAGACAACCCTCATCGCGTCGCACTCACCACCTTCGACCACCCAAATTTTTTTGTACACCTCCTTCACTGGCAGGTCGAGGCTGATAATTTTGTTATTTACAAGAAGCTCCATTCCATTATCGTCTTCCAAAAGCGCGACGAGTTCACAATCCTGACAGATCTTATTTTTCACGTCTCTCATCAAAGGACCAAGTCCAGGTTCCAGACTGCTGTAGGGATTGCCCAACATTCTTCCTTGAAGGAAGTCCTCTTGCTGAGGATCTTTTTCCAAAGTGAGGAAAAATTCTCCGACGTCGTTCTCCTCTGGGTAAATAATCGAGCAAAGCCTTTCGAAGATAAAGACGGGTGTTCTCACATCCTGTGGACTATACTTCTGAACAGTTTCAACGCAAACCGCCATAAACGCCTTCGTCTCTTCCTCTGTTCCAGTCGTCATCTCCTCCAGAAGTTCCAGAAGCTTTTCCTGCGTGTCATCAATCAACCTCGTCCTCTGGACTACCAATCTTCTCAGAGACAAATAGCCATTAAGAACAGCACCAACGAGTCTTCCTTTATAATGTTGCTTGATGTTATCTTGTTCAAGGAAAGTGGCCAGAAGCTCTGTCAACATCTTGAGCGAATAACCCTGGGCGAGATCACTCGTGAGGGTTGTCTCCTCCAACCGATGCAACTCCTGTATCTCTCTAGTCAGCAACTCAGCTAGAAGAGTCAAAACTCCTCTCACCGCCAGGAATTGTTTCCAGGGAGGTTGTCTAATCAGACTTTGATAAAGGGACAAAAACTCTGCGCTGCTTTCTCCCGCCGTGTGGACTTCCTCCAGATAATTTGTCAAAAGAACCAAAAGTTCCTTCTTACGCTCCATTCCTTGACAAAGGCTTTCCACCATCGTGCAGGCAACTTGTCTCGCAAGCCTTGAACTAGGATTAAAAAGAACTTCCTTCAACCAGGCTTCATCGACTAGCTTCAACGGTTTTACATCCCTTAGACGATGACATCTGTTGTGCCAACGATGTCCGTATTTTTCCATCAAGTAAACAATCCTTGCTTCTTCTTTCGTTAATTGTTTGCTAGGGCCAGCTTCCGACTTCCTCGATGGCATTTTCTGCAACCAATCAGTGTAAGTGTGTTTCGAATCACCACTCAACCATCTTCCAATATCAATATTAATCCCCGGTGGCGGTTGTATCGTCGCTAGAGATTCTACATTCTTGTCCTTGTTCTTCTTCGAAACCGGTTGTTCTGGTTTTATCACACCTTGAAGAATCTTCATACAAGGTAGGATGATACTTTCCATCACGACAGGGCTCTTTGAATCCTTACAAGCAAGTAAGAAAAGCTGCATCACACATCTGAGTTTCTGTTCCCAGCAAGAATCTTCTTTCTGCACCAAAGCTGCAAGAAGTGCCATTTCGTGGCGAACTGCCATGGATAAATCGTGAGTGGCTACTCGACCTTGTAGAGTCATCGTGACTCTGTTGGCTAAAAGCGAGCAGAGTTCCTTCGTCGAATCGATGTTGTCTCTCGTTACGAGGCAGAGAAGCTGTCGAACTTCTTCCTGAACTTGAACAGTTCCTTTTCTTAAATTATTTTCTACCAGTTCTTGAATAAGTCCTTGTTTACATAAAACTTCTCTTGCAGCTGTGTTGGTTGCCAAAGCTCGGAGAAGCGTTAAACAGTGTTCTGTCGCAGCAGAGGCACAACCGTAACATCTTCCCGCATTCGGAGCGATTGGTTCATCCCTGACTGACCCATCAGAAGTAGAGGCTTGATGGTATTGCATCACAGTCTGTCCCCTTTGGTTTCTATCATAAGCAACTAATTCTCTTCGACAGGCGAGGACTCGCTGAATAATCTTGCTTAGTTCCTCAAAAGAAGTTTTGCACTCCCCACAATACTTCTGGGCAAGTAATTGAATCGCTCTATTAACTTGCGTGCTTCCAGTGACTTGTGCTCCTTCTTCCAAACTTCTATCTGAACGATGCTCGGAAATCTTCACGAGGAACATCTCCAGGGTTGGCTTATTCGAAATCAAACTCTTGTAAACTCTGTCTGCTTTTTCTAAAAGAGTATTAATCGTCGCGACTGTTTTCTTCCGATCATCGTCGCTTTCTATAGGATCAACTGCACAACAAGGTCTTCCAGTTAAGGTATAATCAAACTTTGCATATTTACAAAAGCCACAGGCGTGACACAAGAACGGATCTTTCTCGTCATAATTGATCGCCCGACATTTGTGACATTGGAAAACATTTTCTCCACAGTTGGCGCAAACTCCGGGATTTGCGGGAACACTGGCTGAGCATCTGGGACACTGGAGAGTTTCTGAAGAGGCCTGGATGTTCTCATAGAAATCAGCATACTCGATCATTAAATTACATGCGACTATTGGTAATGGGAATTCTATTTTAATCTCTGTCTGGCCCTGGGCGAGAGTAATTTTCTTCGCCTTGTGCCACATGGCTGGTTTGTTTTTCAACTCGACGACAGCTTGGACGGATCTGTTATTGTAAAAAACGTTAATAGTCCGAACCATTTTTGTCCTCTTCAAATCTCCAATTCGTAAGATGATGCGACTGATCGTGTGACTGCCCACGAGTTTAACAATTTGTGTGGTTGTCGTGAATTTCGAGTCAACTTTGATTGAAGATAGTTTGATAGTCGACATTGGTACTTCAGGGTTGTTGCATACGAGACACGGTTCGCTTTCTAAATAGTAGCCATCGAGTTCCACGAATTGAGCGAGATTGGCATATAAGTTTGCATTTGGATGACGGGATAATAATTGATTCTGCGCGTGAAGAACTGCGACTGCTTGTTCCATGTAAGCGTGCATTTTATTCCCAGTGTGAGGAGTTTTGAGAGAAAAGTAGCCAAGAAGATCTACGAATTGAGCAGCTTTCCTTCCATACATGGGGAGAAGAGGCCACAACCGCCAGAGAAGATCCAGAAGGATTTCCTGGTTTGATGGACCGCAGTTTTTGTAGATAGCGAGAATTAAGGAGTGAGCTTGCCAACGAACGTTGGTGTTGTTGGCTTCGAGGAGGAAAGTTTGGATGAATTTTGTGAGAAGGGCTGGAGAAACTTGTTGTTGTATCTGCTCAACTAGGGAAATACACTGGGCTTCTTCGAATTTTGCTTCAGTGTCAGAATCTTCAGATTTCTCGCGGTCTCTTCTTTCTTTTGAAGTAGAACCTGATTTCGAGTCCTTGGTTTTAGTGTCTTTAGACTTGCTTGAACAAATCGCACATTGAAGCAACTGGAGAACCGTGGGACTAACGCCTTCATCTAGAAGAGTTGAAATTGTGAAGAGGTACGAGAGAACTGTGTTTTGCTTAGAGCAAAATCTTTGCCAGTTCCCAGTTCGACTAGTTGCGACTTCAACGCAGCACTTGAGGTGTTCTATCAGCTCAACGAGTGAGTCGTAAGGCAAATTTATTGAGATTGGTTGGGACTGGAGGGGATCATAGCCTCCGGTGTTGCAGCATTGTTGTACTGACTGCACATGAGATACTAAGGAGTGTAGATCTCTCAATTGACGATATTTCTCCTTATTTCCACAGATGAAGAGCAATAATTTTCGAACCTGTCTTCTCACGAAAGGAGTTTGATAAGACATCATATATTCACAAAGGTAGTAGTACCATGCCTGATGTTCAAAAGCTGGTTGTAGTGCAGCGTTCTCAGCATATTTATGCACTTGATAAGGCAACTTGAGTGCCATTTCAGTTAATAATTGAGGATAGGGTTCGAAAACATCACTGGCATGGCCTTTGACGTACTGTTTTAAGAAGAAAGGTGACATATCAGGCGGAGAACTGATGAGGTGATCTCTGAGCAACTGTCCTCCAATTATATTTCCAGATTCTTCAGTCGAGTTATTTTTCCAGTATTCGAGTAGGGCTTTCAGCAAATTCAAGCAATAGTCAATAACTCCTGCATTGCTTAGAATAGCTGCTGCTGTCTGAGATACGAAGTTTGGATTATCTGATTGGCCCTTTGAACTACATTTTGACCTCGACATCAAAACACTCAACAAACGCATTATCACAAGATGGACTTCTCTTTTATTGCTGCGTTGACAAATGTCACTGGTATCAGGATTATCCATTTCCAGTTCTTTCACTAGAACATGTAGTAAACTCTCAACACAAGCTTTGTCCCTTTCATCTTGACCGTCCAGATCAGATGTAAGCATTAGAATTACCTGCATGAACGGAATTGCAAGAACGCCCGAAACGTTCAAATCAGGAATAAATTGCATTAGTTTATCTAGTAACAAGACTCGCACATCGTGAAGATTAGCTGTATTTTCTCCAAGAGTATCTATCTCTTGAATTAAAACTCGTTCTTGTTCTTGCTCTTGTCCTTCTTCTTGTTCGATAGCACTGAAAGTCGTTGGAGCACCGACGGAACTGGTTTCAGAACGAGGTGGTTGAGTCATATTCATAGGAGGAATGCTTTCAGGAGCATTGTCCCCATAAGCTGAACTTCTTCCGGAAACATTGTGTTCTCCAGTTATGCTATCAACTGCGCTACCTCCTGATTCACTTCCGCCGCTCTCACTTCCTTTACTGCCACCGCTTCCACCACTTCCTCCTTGTTCCGCTGGCGATGTTCTTAAAGTACTGCCTTCAGTTGCTGCAGTTGAACCTTCATCATCAGAACCTCCAGCAGAAGCAGTTGTATCTGAATAATGACTTCCTTCCTGACCCATGACGGCAACATTTAATCTTTCGACAGCATGTGAGAGACCTTGCACAGCAAGAGCCTGAATTCGCTCCAACTCGGGTCCACTTAAATTCTCCAAACCCTGAAGTCCTGGAATATTAGCCAGTCCCTGTTGGAATCCTTGCTGAGGTCCTTGATTATCTGTGCCTCCTTGTTGATCCTGCAAACTCAGGGCGATTGCTAATTCTACCATGACTTCGTCATCATCAGCTGGAGCTATGTCCATCAGTTGTGGAAATCCTGGACCAAGAAGGGCTTCCAAAGGATGATTTCCCGCTCTACCTCCTGCTGCTTGGTTTCCATCTTCACCCAGCAAACCCATCGGATCCGCAGCTTCTATCTCATATTGTTGCTCCGTTTCGGCAGATTCTTGAGAAGGTTGAACAGAAATCGGTTCTGATTTTTCCTCTGGTTCCATTGGAGCACCTGAAAAAATATTTCACATCTTAGGATATATACCATATTCGTGATATTTAAATAATCGAACAATTTATCATTATGACTTTTTTCGATAAAACAAAAATTGTCAGACTTATAACATTTTGAAAATTCAAAAAAAAAAGAATGAAAATTAAAATTTAAAGCCAAATAACGCGTGATACAGAAAAAATTATAAGAACACAATTATTGGTCTTAAAAGGATCTACAAAATCCCCCTTGACAATTTTTTGATACAATCAATCATCGCTCTTGTGGGTGTATATGTTATGGATATGGAAAAGTGAAAGGTGGCGAAAAAATGAGGAAAAAGAGGCTAGTTAGAAGCCTGCAAGAATTATAAATAAACCAACCTGGAGTACTGCAATGAGGCGGACTTGGTATATAAACTTTTCTTCGTTTGTACCGAGGCCTCAATACCCTGATAATCGCGTGTTTGGCACTAAAGCTGATACTAGTGTCGGAAGACAGCAGTAATTGGAGGTAGAGTTTCGCAGCTAGAGGAGTATTTCCTTCAACGTCGCAGGTTGTAAAAGCGTGAATTATTTCAACGATTGCGTGGATTGTAGCTTCCGTGTGAGTTAATCCAGGAACTACGACAGGAGCCAGAGCCATATTTTTTGGATAAGCTGTGTGCAACGCCCATAAGACATCTATCAATTGCACCACCAAATGCTGATTTTTATCCAATGTCCACTGTGAATCTAGTCGATCTTTCTCGAAAACTGGTACTAAACAAGTAAAAAGTTTAAGTTAAACGTTATGAAATGATAATTTAAATTTTATTCTGCCAAAAATGTAATAATTTTCTAAAGAAACTTACTACTCGATACATCAATAGGTTTCGATCCATGTTGTTCTGCAAATTTCGCTAAATTATTCGGACGAGCGACTGCGATGTTTCTCACAATAAGAACAAGCCTATAAAAGTTTTCAGCATCGATGTTACGTGGATCGCTGATTTTTTGCATCGCGTTCAAAGCCTCGAGGACATGCGAGAGAAGAACTTGATCCTGAAATAATTAGAAAAAAAAACTTTTATTATTATTCCGCTAGTTTCTTTCACAAATTTAAGGAACAAAATATTCCTTCCTTTACCTTGTGAGAGTGATAGGACGATTTAGAATTATGTAGGGCAGCCAAAAGTGCAGTCGTGTGAATTTGTACTTTTGGTGGTGTGGGCAGAGTCAAAAGATTCGATGCAACTTCAACTGCTGTAGATCTCAGAGATGTTTTCGTATCGTCGTTAGAAGAGAGGGTGAATGAAGAAACAAGAACTTCGAGGATGCTGGATGTCATTCTGTAATAATATAAATATTTTATGAGAAAAGAAGGAAATGTTAAATGATGTGATGACGAGGAAACACTTGTGTACAAAAAGTACACTAATGAGTAGAAAAAGGAAAACTACGGGGAATTTCAATTTTCTTCTTACCTTTCGATATTCACAGAATCATCCTTTGTTGGTCTGATGCATTTTGATATAAAGAAAAATTATAAATTTTGTATAAAAACCTTTCTTGAAACTAGACAGCAAAAGCCGATTTTCTATTTAATTATTCAGATCCGATGTAAATATTCACAATTAAAAATTCCTTATGATAAAATACGAAAATAGAGTAAGGAATTTTTGAATAAATTATTTACTTTCGCAGATAAAAGCGACACTGAGGAGAAAAATTCTCATGCAAGAGACAACGAGGCAAAAGGTTTTCTAAACGTAGAAATTGTGTTGGTAAAAGCGATAGAAAGAACATCAAAATTTATTTTCGAATACGAAATTAACTGAATAATTATTACTTACTTATCAATTGATGTTAATAGAATCGGAGAAACAAGGGTGCTTTCGTTTTCGTTAACTGGTGCCCCGGATGTTATTGGTGCTGAAGTAGATTGCCCACCGGGTATTTCTTCTGTTTCTTCAGGCCAACCAAATGCATCTTTAGTTTTTCCATATCTATATTGAAAATTAATTTGTAAAATGAATAAATGAATTATTTATTTTTATTAGAGATAAAAATATAAAAGCTTGAAAACTTACACTTTAATTGAATCCACCATAATGACGCCTTCAGCATCTTGAGATGGACCGAAAGTAATAACTAACTTCTTATCCGCCTGTAGACTTTCCTCTCTCGTTAAAGGAATATCGAACCATCTACTGCGAGTTAGCGCGATTCGCACATTTCTCCCGAAAATCTGCAAAAAAAAAAGTTTGAGTTGATAGCCTGAAAGTTGAAACAATCCCGAAATCAGAATTACTGGAAATTTTTCATTAATTCAGATTAATGAGGGTATATTGGCACCAAAAATATCTCAAAACGTGCCAAAGGATTTTTCAAAATATTGAATTTTAAAATTTGTATGTACATTTAGAATTTTTGTAAAATTGATTTTTCGACTTATTTACTGATTTATAACTTCTCAAATAATCAAAATTTAAAGCTTATGTACAGGAAAGAAAGATTCCTTGCGTCGAGACGAATCGATTGACCTGTATGATTAATACATTTTATTGATTAAGGAAGTTATGCTTTCATTTGTAATTTTGAAAAATTTCGTTTTTATCTTTGTTTTCAAATAACCAAAATTCAAAGCTAATGTAAGAAAGTAAAACGTTTTCTGCATCGTATAAAATTAAGTAATCTAATATAAATAAATTTTATTAAAAAATATGAATGATGAGGTCGAAAGATTCTTTGTTTAGAGAAAAAAGAATTATATATATTTTTAAGTATAGAGGCCAATCTTTAATGCTTTCTCTATGAGGAAGCAAATTCATTTGCAACTTCATCATAATGAGGAAGCAAAGTGCTCAAAAAATGAGCACAAAAAAATATAAATACAGTTAAATGGAACATTCGAGATCGAATTCACAGCTATTTTTTTTAAATTTTTAAATCCCAAATAGCAACTCACCTCAACAAAGAGCGGCGACCTTTGAATATCCTGATTGCCCAACTGAACCCTGAATCCTGTCATGATTAGAGTAGGATCATTGTTGATGACTTCCACATTGAATCCAACAGATCTCGTCGAAGCCACGTACATCCCCGTGGTATTCAGCCTATGTTTAATCTGTGCCACGTTATAAACCTGGAGTAGATCATTTCCTCCAAATTCCACATCATTCATGGCTTGGGTATGCTCGAAGAAATCAATTGGGAAGGAGACTAATCCAGGAGGTTTTCCCGTCTTTGCCGCTTTCTTTTTCTTAGGCTGCTTTACAGTCGTCATATTTCCAACTGGTTGAACACTAGGAGACATCCAGAACCCAGTTTGGTCCATTGCTGCCATGTAAATTCTCAAACTTCCATCTTCACAAAGCAAAATTAACGTTGTTCTATGTTCAGCATTAGAACTAGGGTGTCTAATCGCCACCATGTCCATGATCTTTGCTTTTGCAGGCACAACCTTAATTTCTTGAATCATGATTGTCTCCGGCTTGATCATCAGAATCACTGGATTATTACTACTCTGCAAAACTGAGCAAACCAATCCCGGGTGATTAGCTATCTCACTCCACTGGCAAAGTGGCTGAGGCTGATTGTTATTCGATTTATTTCCGTTAGTTTTATTCGCCAAATTAATCATAAAAACTACAGCGATGTTCGAATCCATAGACTTTAGAGGAGCGATGAAACTCTTTCCACAAGCGTAGCTGAAAAACAGCAACTGTAATGCGTGGGAATAATAAATAGAAACTCCTCCTCCTCCAACTTGTCCATTATCTTTGATCTCCGGATGATAAATGTCTAAAGTGTTTGTCACATAAAAGGGTCCATGCTTCGCTAGACTTTCCTCGTCCATCGCCTGGCTGTAAATATATCCAGCTGACGACATCAGCAACAGATGGAACATTCCATCTTCCGCGTGAATGAAGGTGCAATCTCTAATTTTTCCTGCGGGTACTAAGAAGTAATACTGAGGACTCAAAGCGTCTTTGCTCAAGTCATAGATTTTAACAAAGTCTGCAGTCACTAGAGCCAACTGTGTTTGTGATCCTGGTAACCAGAGGGGCTTGATAATAAAATTACCGGTCTCTAATTGCGGATGGAGCACTAAGTGATCAGAAACTGTTCCAGAACTATTAAAAGTCAAAACATGGCAATCCTTCAGTCCACAAACTGCAAGAAAATCTTCGTTCCATTGGTTTCCGGTTACAGAGAGAACTGTGAAAGGTATTGGCGCTGAAGCTAGTCGTGTTAAAGTCAACTTCCTCTTCGAAGAATCAGCCTGTTTGAGTAAAGTACTTAATTGCAAAACAGTGATTTTTCCCTTTTCGTGAGAGACTGCGAGGTGTTGTCTTTTTCCATGAGGAGAAGAAAGACAGCACATAGCAACTCTTCGAATCATGTGAGCAGAGAGAAGCTGTCTGATAGTCTGTCCTTGATCTCCAGAGTAATTCATCCTCACGTTTTCAAATGCGCCTTCTTGGGATCCTAAAGTCGGTAGCATAAGTTGATCAGTGTGTTCAAATTTCTTCTCCAACGTATGAAGTTGTCTCAAAGCATTTTGGGCTCGCGAATGACATCCTACTGCTGAATGTTTTTTACAACAGGATTCCACAGCGGGAACTAAGCTACTCATCAATTCTACGAGTGATGAGACAAGCCGACTTGACCACAGTAGGGAAAGAATCCAGTCTTTAGATCCCTCTAATTGCTTCGAAAGGATTGTGAGCTTCTGTTTATCTCTTCCACTTCTCTCGCTTTTATCATTGAAATGAAGAGGACTAGAAGCTCTCCTCCTGAGACTGCTTGACAACAGATTGTTGTCATTTCCAGCAGTGTTCGAGAAAGAAGCATTATTCCCAGTCACCTGGTGTTCCGAACTCTGAGGACTGCGTTTCATCAAAGCTTGACAGGAAGCATCTTCTTTGGCGCCACAATCGCAAAAGAAGTTTCCATATTTTGCGTAGGTGACATCGTGTCCTCTATGACAAACTCTGGCGCAAACTGTGCAGACACCAACACCATCTACCATGTTGCAATCATGACAGTGGTACCAGTGCTGATTCATGAATTCCTTCTGAGTGATTGTGAAGGTACAAAGTTTATTACAAAGACTGTCTTCGTCCGAGTCTTCAGCAGCAGAGTCATCATCCTCATGCGCGATTTCATCGTTCCAGTCACTATCATTGATGTCGTTTAAAGGAGTCGCTCCTTCCCAGGGAGGACTTGTTGCTCGGTCATGAAGGAATTGCTGGGGACAAACTGCGCTTACAACGTCGGCTATATAATTCAAAATACAACATCCAGCTTCGACGTAAGGTGAGGGTTTGTCTAAAGACTTAGGATCTTTTTTCAGCAGCTGTTGCTTGCAGATTTCGACCCAACCAGTTGCAGCTTTGAAGAGAAGTTTGTGGCCTTTATCTTGCCCAACGTCGGCTAAAGTTGACATCACATGCATTAAGTCTGGAAAGCTTACTCCTTCGATTGCTGATGACAAAATATGATAACCGAGGGGAATCAAAGCCTGGAGCATGGTTACTGAGACTCCAATACTGACATTGCTGTTCTCCTTAACGATGTAATTCGTTAGCGCTTGTAAAAGTTGGTTATTTTCTTGAAGAGGTTGGAATTCTTGATTGTTAGTTTTGATGGTAGCTCCATCCAATAACAGAGGTTGCCAGCCAATTTCGTTGTTGAAAGGATTGTTGGACTCTTCAGTCTTCTGAGTTTCTTCGGTTCCTGCAACAGCGTCAGTCGCTGTAACAGTTTCAGAAGTTTGGATAATTGAAGCAGGAGGGATATTCGTTGCTCCTAGAATTAAGTGTCTCAACCATGTTTGAAGCTTGTCATTTTCAACGTTCGTGAGGTTGGAAACGGAGCTGCAGAGACGATCTAAATAAAGATCACTGAACTTCTCGGCAGTCTTAAAAAGTTTGTTAAAAAAGTGGAGAACGTGAGTTCCAAATTGCTGAGAAGCTTGAGGCGAGGCGATGGATAAAAGAATAGAAACCAGAGTGCGATCAGATTGTGGGGAGAAGAATTCTCCAAGAGCTTTGAACCCAACCGGCTTATCTAGTAAATGTTCCCAGTACTTGATGCAGTGTTTAAGGATCTGCTCGTCAATCGTTACATTAATAGACTCTTCTGTATTACTGGTGTAATCCACAATTAGATTGTAGGTGTACGAAAGAACGAAGAGATTGACTTTTAAAATTCTAGCTTCGCTTTCCGCATCGCCTAAAATCTTTCCCAAAGTCTTATTAGCCATTTCATGAACATATTCGGTCCTTGCATCCATCGTTAACGGAATAAGAAGTTCAATAGCTTCATTTCGTAACTCGGAATCCTCTGGAGCAGTTGTTGGGTTCACGTATTCCATTATAAAAGTGATTAAAGAATAAAGCAGATTCTTTAATGATGGATTGATTGAAAAGACTCCGAATTCTGATAACGGATTAATGTGATGGTTTATTGTTGCGAGAATGTAGCTTTCAGCTGGGATGATGTCGTTAGCATAGGTATTCCACGGAACATGAGCGACGTTGATGGACTTCCATTTATCCAGAGCAGATCGAATTGTGCTGGGTAGTAAAGTAACTAGAGAAGTTTCTAACGCCCAACTAGCACCAGGCATGGAGATAATACCGTCCATTGCGATGATGATATCTAAAATTGTGTAGTCTCTCAAAGTATATTTGCTCTGGACCTCCGAAGAATCCTGGACATGATAAAGAACGCTGGATCTGCATGCAACGACTACGGACTTCGTTAACTTTAAAATATGAGGTAGAATATCCACAACCATTTTGTTGATGTTGGATGTAATAGATTCTGGGGACTGTGAGTTTTTCGATGCCTCGATGTTATCGTTAGGAGTTTTAGATAAACTTTCGTCCATTAAAACTTGGAGTTTGCCAACGACGGCGGCTAATATACAAAGCGAGCTCAGTTTCGGCAGAGAAGCTTTTGGCATTATCCTCTCATCGTTTGCTTCAGGCATTAAGGCTTTTATTGAGTTTTTTGCGAGAGTGACATCGTACTTTAGAGAAGTTACGGTCGAGGAAATAGTTTTGAGAAGGTTCTCAGCGTATTGGGTATACATTCCTTGTTTTACAATGCAGTCCTTTATCCATCCGGTGAATGTTTTGCAAGCGGCTCTGGGCCCCCAGATTAGGGAATACAGAAGCATGGGAGAAGCAGGAATCTCTTCTCCGAGAGCCAGTTCGTCCATGTAGGCGGTTGATGGAGGCAACATGAGAAGCAATCGCCAGCAGATGGAGAAGCAATATTGAGTGGCGCATAATCCTGTGAAGGTCATTTTATCCTTTCCATCTGCGGATTGTTTTCTGGGTAAGTTTGTTTGGTTAATGATGTTTAGGATATCGATTAGAGCATCTACGAGGAGAGGGTACTTCATTTTGTCAGGAGTTCCAAGGACGAAGTTGCAAGCTAAGCCATCAAGCTTGGGTGTGTCTTGGTTGTTGAAGTCAGAAGGTGTAAGATTGTAGAATCTGGGCTTCATTGAAAATTCATCTTGAGGACTGAATTTTCTATAGTTATCCTCGATTTCTTTCCAGGGTGTGTAGATTCTAGAGGCTTGTTTATTGCCTTCCTTCGCGTCGCTCACCAAACTAGTTCCAGATAAAAGATTCCACTGGACCTAGAATAAGGATAATAAAAGATGAGTATTAGAAGAGAATAAAGGCAATTAGAAAAACAGAAATATGAGAATGGATTGTACGAGACTATTACTACCACTCAGTTGGCACTTTCAATCTGGTGGCCCTGTTATCTCATATAGACTTGTTAGGTCTGCATTTTTTTAGCATTTGGAGAGTTTGATGTATTTTTGATAGTGAAGAATGATTAAATTGATGAAAAATGGTAGATGACAGATGAAAGATGAAAAATGGTATGAATGATGAAGAAAAGAGGACATGAGAGTCCTAATTGTAAACCTCCAAATGCATTATTTGAAATAAGTTTCTTAACATTATTTATACAAGTTTGCTACAAAATACCGAATCGTTAAAGAAAACTTACTTGTTCAAGTAGCGAAGAAGGGGCATCGTAAAGATGTTTCATCATGTATTCGAGTAGGAGCAGCAGTCGCGAAAGATGGAGAATCTGTGAATCCTTCATCAGAGTTTTAACAGCTTCGCTGCAGCGAACTGCTCCGCTTCCAGTTACGAGCAAAACTGACTTCTTCTGCATTAAATTCAACGAATGAAAAAGAAATAATACCAGTTGCGCTTGTTCCACATTTAAATCTGAAAAGGAAATTAATCATTAGCGGATTTCTAAAAAATTTAAGAATATTTTTTACCTAAAATAGTAACAAAATAAAATTTAAATTAGTATTTTAAAGTACCTTCATTCTCAGCATCGAAGGTTGCTGGAGGATTACAAACATTTTCTACCATCGTCGTGACTAGTCTGTGCCAAATACTTATACACGCTGCCTCTTTTTCCAGTTGAGGTTTAAGCAAAAGTATCTGAAAAACCAAAGAAGTTTATCAATACCAAAAAAAGATTTATAAGATTTCATGGAATTTTAAGCAATTTTCAGCTTTTTCATAGGACATAAAAAATTTGAATACCTGTGCAAGAACACTGAGAGTACGTGGATAAACCTGAAGGGGCCAGGGGGCAGTACTTGCGTTCTCTGTAGACCAAGGACTAACTCCCAGATGTTGAAGAAGCGTATTTTGCAGAGCTTCACTCAAAGTATTTCTCGTTAGTAAATTATGAGTGTAAAGGCTCAACGCCTGGGAAAATTCAGAGTACATAGCTCCCAGAGTTGCTCCATAGAAAACTGAAATGGTCCCAGTTTCCGTTCTAGCAGCTTCATGATCCAGGTCCCTGATAATCGCAGCCAGAATAACCATTTGCTGCTCGACCAACCCATTCATAACATACTCCCTAACGTAAATACTTCTACTCCCAAGCAAATGTTGATTCATAAACTGGAATATTTGAGTCGCGAGGGAAATATAACCATGAGGTTCTCTGTTATCAGGAACGATAGCAGTCGTTGTTCTTTCAACAGTAGGTTCGTTATTTGACTCCTTAGTAGTAGTAGCACTCGATCCATCAGAAGGAGCCAAAGTTTCTTCAAACCAGAGTCCCAGAATAGGTTCACTATCCTCCTCTTCATCAGCAGAGTTCTCAGAGCAACTCAAGAGATCTTCATAGTACGTCGTTGAATCTGATTGGCTTAAGTTATCACCTTCGAGAGAATGTTTTTGCACCCTTTTTAAAGTACATGCTTTTCTGTAACTAATAGTGGCCAAGTAAAAGAGCAAATGATTAAGCGGGGCTGCTTGGAAAAAGGTTGCTGCTCTCTGTAAAGCTGATGCAGTTGCTAGAATATCTAAAGGTGCAGGTTCTGGAGTCGGAGGTCTATTAGGTCCAGCTTCCACAGAGACATCTTCCAAAAGAGCACTCATTAATGTGAGAGCGTGAGATGCCAAAGCAACAGACAGGACTCCAAAGCCTTGTTGTACTTTCATTAAATTAATCCTTCCAGTTCCATCGCGAGCTTTACTAGGAGATTTTCCCTTTTCTTCCTTACCTTTATCCGCTGAGCTGAGACTGCTGACGGATAACTGAGCTTGAAGGCCAGCCACAAGGAGCCATACTCCGATTAGAAGGTGATTTTGTAGGATATGTCCTCCAGCTCGAGTACTGTATTTGATTAGGTTTGAGACTAGACTGAAAATTTCTAAACTTCTCTCGACTACGTTAATTGCTAAAGTGTCGTATTCTTCCTCAGCACTCTTGCCACTCTGATTTCCAGGAGCACTGGCTGCCGTATTTGTACTACATTTTGGCGATACTGCATTAGTTATTCCGACTATACTCGAGGCTGTTGCGTTCGCTATCGAACAGTAAAGACACGACATAGTTAAAAGCGAAAGCTTTTCTAGTTTCGCTGGAGTTAGAGGTTCCAGAATTGGTAAAGAGACTACACTGTGGACAATGTTTATGTCATTTACTACTGAGTGAAGGCTGTATCGAATTGTATGAGCCTCAGAGTGATTTGAAGGTAGACAAAAATTTTTTCGGTTTAGGAAAGTTTGGTATTTTCTGGTGTAGCGAGACAAGTGCGGTAGGTTCGTGCACATGTCTAGCAAGGTATCACCAGCGCCGATACTTTGGAGGGTGCTTATATTGTTGGATATAAACATCATCTGCAATCAAATCAATTAGTAATTATTAATTATAAGGAACTGATAATGAAATTTTAATTGAAATTAATTAAAAAATTTTGAATACCTTTATATCTGAGCCTGGATCGTTAGCTGCATTCTCAGAGGAGACTTTATTGCCATCAGGAGTAGCATCGATTCTGACCGACATAGAGGGAATAAATTCCTGAAGAGGCATAGTCAATTGTTCGAGAATATTACTTGACAAATCACTGCGGGTTCTTTTCGTTTCCTTAATGGGTTGAGGAGTCGATTCCTTTTCTCCGCTTGTCGATGAAGGTTGAGCGACTGATGGTATTTTCGCATTTTTCAGGATTGCGACTAAAGCCAATTCCTCTGTTTTCGCGAGAAGTGTCTGTCCAATACATAGAGATCGAATTGCCAAAAGAAGCTGCTTCGTCGTCAGGATATTCGGCATTCCTTCGCCAGGTTGCGTCTGATTCTGGGGCAACTTGCCCACCAGGTAGACTAACAGTATTTTGCATCCTTGCCATACTAGCGGAATTTGATTCTTCGAAACTAACACAAAATAAAAATTGAACTTGAATTAAAAATATACACTATTAAGTCAATAAGGTAAATAAAATAAATATAAAGATTACTTCTGGACTTAAAATGTATGTGGACACTGGACAGTTAGTATAGCATGTCAATTATCTATGTCAAAATTAGGTGTGAAGCAACTCTAAATTTTCTCTTTTACATATTTGGAAACAGTTCTTTTATAGTAATGTATGTAAATTATAATTATTGTAAATAAATTAATGTATTCTCGTAATCAGTTTAAACAAAAAAAAAAAAAATAAGATTGTTAATAATGACATTATGAAGTAAAAAAAATGTTACACATTGAAGATAATTAAAAATTTCTCTTCACATAGTTTGAGTGACCATCCTGATAAAGTAAATAAAAAAAACTCCTTTCTCGCGAAAATCAAAACTTGTCTTAAAATAGAAAGTTATTATCGAATAAATATTTGTCACTGAAAATTGATCAAGCGTGGTGGCCCGCAAACTAGCATGGTAACTTGTTTACTTTCGATGACTTTATCTATATCGAAATAATTTAACTCATTTTTATAATAAGTTAAAACAATGAAATATCTTTGAAAGTTATATTTTTTAGTTTTAAATCCAACAATTTAGCAAAATTTTCATGAAATTGATACGGCAGATAAGATATTAAAAAAATGTGTTAGAATAATATTAATTAATTAATTAATTAGTATTATTTAATAAATTTATTAATTGTTTTTAAACCTAAATCTATTTGTTTATGTGAAACTTTTTGTTCATAAAATAAACCAATAAGTAACTTTAGTCATGCGTTGTGAAACAAATTCCTTTAGAGTTATATTCCTGATAAAAGAAAAGACAAAAGTACTAAACGTAAACATATCATAGCTGTCCTTTCAAGAATTACGTAATTTCTGAAAAAAATTGCTGAAGGAAAAACAAATTTTTTTAAAAACGTTACCGTTCCTAAGTTTTGAATTCTATACGAAAAAAAAAAAACCCCGACAACTAATATTATCTTCTATCTAATCAAGAAAAATCATAAATACCACAATATATACCTAGATATATTTAAATCTGGTATGTAACAAAATCAAACTTTAAAATTCCTTCTCAATTTTTTAATAAACATTTGTTAACTCATTGTCTAGATGACAGATCGAAATTCGTGGATCAAGGTGACTCTCAAAAGTAAACACGAGCCAAAGAAAGAAATAAACTTCTCAGCTTTTGCAAGATGTCGGTTATTTAAAGGGGAAAAACGAAAAATGAATAAATTTAGATAAATGATTCACTCTGATTTTGAGAAAGGATTCAGTCAATATGAATCTTTTACACGCAAATTTGCATTACCAAAATTGATTTACGAATACTTAGATTACAAAATCAAATATGCACAACGCTTTTTTATCTATAACAATGTATGTAATATGTATACGTATACAATAAGTTCTCTAGCTTTAACTGCCAGGTCATTGAAAAACTTACGAGAATTGGAGTAACCACCGATGTAATCTGCAACTAAAGCAGCGAAGGACGTGTAAAATGCTTCGTAGGATTCCTCGTGGGACGAAAATTCGGATTCACTGAAAAATAAACGTTAAATAGATCGATAAATATGTCTCGGTCAGTTAATGAGCAACCATTTCTGTACTGTCACCTTAGCAGAGGTTCGGTTATGCGAATATTCTGACGTTCGCTTGCTTTGTTTTGCATAAAAATTCAAACCTACCTTTTGACAATAGCTTTCACGATCTCGATAATCTCATTTTTGTTAAACGAACCGTAAGTAGCAGTTAAAATAGGCTTTATAATTGACGCCCAGTCGACAGAACCACCGCTCTTCGCCGCCATTTTGAAAACTGACGAGTTCACACTGATTCACACGAATATCTACGAAAGGGCGAATATCCTTTTCAAGGAACTGATTGGTGAATTCAAGAAAGAAATTCAGCGAAATCTAACATATGTTCAGCAAACTATGGTAGAATTTCGTTGATAATCAAGATAAAGTTCTATTCGTTTGCAAGTAACCAAAATCTACCAAAATATAAACACGTGATGTCGGTTTAATAGGAACCTGTGAGACTTTTTAGGTCATCTCAAAGTTATCCAATTCCTACCGTACCGACATCACTTTTTTCTTCTTTGGAGGACATGTGGGAAATTTAGTTTTCCCAACTTTTCCCAAAGATTTTCCTCCCTCAAAATTCATCCTGATGTTTCTCAGTAAGCACGTGATGATTGGTTGCTATTGGCGTGCAGTTTAAAATGCTAAAAAATATTATTTAAACGCAATACGCAAGCGCAATTGATGTAATTTCGTGAAATTTGAGGAGTTCGAGTGTAATAAATATTTGTTGCTAAAACTAGGCCATTTACCACTGTCTATACGAAACGGAGGTAAATGGCCTAGTTTTATAAAAAAAAAAAAATATTTATTATTGCGAGTATAAAATTGGGAAATATAAATTTAAACTCTTGACAATCTGGGCAACATAAAAAGTTTAAAGGTCTCAATGCAGACTATTGAGAAATCAAAAATTGAAATTTAATACATGCGAATATTCGAAAAAATTCGAGAATAACATCAGTACCTTCGTTTAAGTTCAACTTTTATGTATAGAAGTGTTTAAAAACATCTCCAGTTACATTTCTAATAAATATTATTACATTATACTTTTGAATGACAAGATTAGTAAGCCTCTGGTAAGCCTGTCAATTCCCGATTTATTTATAATGGCCGCTTTTCTTTGGTTCGCGCCGTTCGCGCGGTACCCCCACTCCACTGAGTGGCAAGGTTGGGTAGCTATTCCCTACATTGATTCGACAGTCCCGACATCTAGATAGGGACTGCAATACAGAAAAGGTATATTGTTCCTCAAATATTTATCAATATATCTTCCTAAAAGTTTGTCAATTGATTCTCTGATGTCAATTTTTGATCGCACAAGATTGCAATCCCGTTTCACAAGTTTCGCAATTTAGTTTGACTCATTTATCGGTTGTGGTTCACTTATATTGTACACCATTTTGCGGTTAGGTTAGCTCAGCTCGTCAGTTCATGAGGGCCCGTTTGTCCAAGTTATATTTATTATATAACGAAATCGGAGTGACATTACGATTGTTTGCAGAAAAATGTTGAGACTTCCGTTGGTCAGGGCCACCGGACTGTCAAGTGGCAGGCTTGGAAGCACTGGCCTTCATACGACTGTCAACAAGTCCCAGCAGGCCGCTCAGGATCTCGTTGAACTTTTCATCGATGACATTCCTGTTCAAGTCCCACCTGGAACGACAGTCCTTCAGGTAAGACCTTCTGTTTACATTTGTCATAGACTCGAGAGTTTACTTTTTCATTTGCACTGCTTAATTATTACATATCGAATTATTATTTTTGTCGAGTGTTTTACTAGTTTTATACTCCCTTGCTTCAAATGACAATTTAACTCCGAAATTTTTATTTAAAATTGAAATTATTTATTTCCTAATCATGCTTGTTTTCAAATTGACTGTAAATAAAAGAAGTCAGGATCCCTAATTTTCTTAATAGGTTGTTAGAATATTTATAAAAACGTTTTATTTTGATAGGCTGCTGCAAAAGTTGGAGTAGAGATTCCTAGATTTTGTTATCATGAACGTTTGGCGATTGCAGGAAACTGCAGAATGTGTCTTGTTGAGATCGAGAAACAAATTAAGGTGAGTTAATATTTTAATTTGGGTTTTACAACAGCTATTTGATCACAGAGGTAATGAGAGTTAATGTATAAATTTAATTTTTAGCCAATTGCAGCATGTGCGATGCCAGTAATGAAAGGATGGCGAGTAAAGACGAATTCCGATTTGACAAAGAAAGCCCGGGAAGGAGTGATGGAATTTTTATTAGTTAACCATCCCCTTGATTGTCCAATTTGCGATCAGGGTGGCGAGTGCGACCTTCAGGATCAGAGTATGGCATTTGGAAGCGATAGAAGTCGATTCGTTGATATCAATTTCTCTGGAAAAAGAGCTGTCGAGGACAAGGACATCGGACCTTTAATAAAAACTGTAATGACTCGTTGCATCCACTGCACCCGGTGCATTCGATTTGCTTCCGAAGTTGCCGGTATCGATGATTTAGGAACCACCGGCCGTGGAAATGATATGCAGGTTGGAACATACGTAGAAAAAATGTTCCTCTCCGAAATGTCGGGAAATATAATTGATCTCTGTCCGGTCGGAGCTTTGACGAGTAAACCTTACGCTTTCGTGGCTCGACCCTGGGAAAATCGTCGAACTGACAGCATCGATGTTCATGATGCTGTTGGAAGCAATATTGTCGTTACTCATCGAACGGGAGAAGTTCTTAGGATTCTTCCCCGCGAGAATGAGGTAATATCAATTCAATTTAATATTTTAACTGATAAAACGTCTTTTTGAATTTCTAATGACTTAAAACTCATCTTTATTTTTTTTATAGCAAGTGAATGAAGAATGGATATCAGACAAAGTTCGTTTTGCCTGTGACGGTCTCAAGCGTCAAAGACTCATCACCCCAATGATGAAGGTTAATGGAAAGCTACAAAATGTAGAATGGGAAGACGCTCTCGTTTCTGGTAAAAAGATTTAATCAGTCTAATTTATTTATATTAAAAAGAAAATCATTTTTAATCAAGCTTACCATCTTAACCTTATTATTTTTTTATTTCTAGTTTCCAGAGCTCTACAAGATTTGTCAAAGGATAAATGTGCCGTCATTGCTGGTAAAATGGCAGATGCAGAATCTCTAATGGCGATGAAAGATTTTGTGAATAAACTTGGAAGTGAGTTACTGGGCACTGAACAAAATTTCCACACGGAAGGAGCTGGCATTGATCTCAGAAGTAGTTATCTTCTTAATAATAAAATTAAAAGCCTGGAGGATGCTGACGTTGTCTTACTAATCGGGACAAATCCGAGGTTTGAGGCTCCGTTAGTGAACACTCGTTTGAGAAAAGGTTATCTTCACGCGGAGCAAACCATTGCCCTTATTGGTCCCAAAGTAGATTTAACGTATGACTACGAGGTTCGCAATCTATTTAATTTTAACCTTAAAGTTGATATACTAATAGCAAACTATTAGGAAGTTGATTTTTAACATTTTCTTTCAGCACCTCGGGCAATCAACTGACGCGATAACTCAGTTGAAGAACGGCACGCATCCTTTCAGTGACACTCTCAAGAATGCTAAAAAGCCTATTGTAATTTTGGGGGCTGATCAATTAAGTCGAAAGGATGGAGCTAAGATTCTTGCCGAGACACAAGAGTTGGCTAAGATTGTCGGAGAAAAGGCGAATGTTAGTATAATTTTTTTAAATAAGAAACTAGTATTAAATTTATTTAATTAATTAATTTCTTTTTAGACTCCTCCAGAGTGGAAAGTTCTTAACGTACTTCACACGAACGCATCTCAAGTAGGTGCTTTGGATCTCGGTTATGGATCTACCATTGAAGAAATAAAGAAAGCAGAGCCTAAATGTCTTTTCCTTTTGGGAGCTGATGATGCTAACATTTCAAGGGAAGATTTTGGAAAATCGTACATAGTTTATATTGGAAGTCACGGTGATCGTGGAGCGGCGATGGCAGATGTCGTTCTTTGTGGTGCGGCATACACAGAGAAAAATGCCAGTTTCGCTAATACAGAAGGAAGAGCTCAGCAAACTAATGCGGCAATCACGCCTCCTGGCATGGCTCGGCCTGACTGGAAAATCATCCGGGCACTTTCTGAAGTACGTTCACCCTTTTTTAGAATCTACATTTAAGTTTTTTTTAAAATTTTTTCTTAGACAGTATTTTAATGAATAATGTTATTTTGCAGATTTCTGGAAACTGTTTACCGTATGATACTTTGTCGGACTTACGTTCTAGAATCGAGGAAGTAGCTCCACATTTAGTAAGATATGGCCAAGTAGAGCCGGCAAACTATATTAAAGAAGCTGTAGAACTAGCAAAGGTATGTAAAAAGAAATGCGATTGAATTTTTACTGTATAAAACACTTGTTTGAAATAAAATTTTATTTTAATTTAAAAATCGTTCTAATTCCAGCAAACCAGAGGATCGTTCTTACCAGACCCCTTGGAGGTTCGGCAAAAGACCCTAGATCAGTTTTTCATGACGGACGCAGTTTCACGAGCGTCACCAACAATGGCAAAATGTGTACAGGCTGCACTAAAACAGCAACAATCCCAAGTGTGAGATCATCAAATTTTTAAATGACCATGTACATAGGTGGGATTCTGTTATAGTAATACTAAAGTTGCAATCGAATAACGCAATCGTATGGATAAAGTCGAGTATTAATTCAATCAAGTTTTTAAGGACATCTAACAGAATTCCATTGAAAAGATCCCACTAGTTGGCTTACTTGTATGATAGTGACTGATATATTAAGTTATTTAAAATATAAAGAAAGCATTATTTCGAAGATATTATTTCGAAGATATTATTCAGCACATCATGAAACTTAGCGAAAATTCAGATATCTAGAAGAAAAATAGAAACAGATTACTGCACTTTGTATTCGATTCTACACTTTGAAGCATTGAATTATTGTTCGAAAAGCTATAATGCGTACTTTTCACTCTTTTGTATGATAATTTCGAGGAGCATTTTTCTGAGAAAAGTGGCAAATCGGCTCGAGAAGGAAAAAAGCGTTAAATGTTATTGAAATATAAATAAATAAATAAACATAGAATTTTGAGCCTGATTCAAACCTTTTTATCGATAATCTAAGGGAAATGGTTCGATAAAAATTTCTCTTCAGCAATTTAAATTGTGCTTTACTTTATTAATTTATAAGTCTATACTATATATATAGAAAGAATAACAGTTGTAACAAATATTTAAAACCAATTATGAATAATTGATAGTTTACAATTTTTAAAAGGCAATTACAAAACTATGACTGTAACATTAAATTGAAAATGACTGGAGATTAATTTTCTGGAAACTTATGGGTATCATTTTACAGAATTTTTAGTGACTCAGTTACTTGATTCCGGATGGTCATCCGTGTCGAGATCACCTGAACTTTCATCAGAATCGACCTTTTCTCCTAATGCTATCAATTTCTCTTTGTACATCGTGATTTTGTTGTCTTGATCTGTAAGAAGTTCCAACAAATCTTCTTGGTCTTTCCTCAATTTTTCGAGCTCTTCTGTTTTTTGTTTTAAAACAGTTTCATTTTCAGTTTCGTTTTGACTAATACTTTTCTTTTCATATTCTTCCAGTTTCAATACATAACCAGACAATCTGCCTTCTAAATCTCTCACTTTCGCTTTATACTGTTCCAATTCTTCGTTCTTTCCTTCCATGTTATTCGAAGGAGAAATGAAATCTTTTCCTTCCGAAAAATTAGTCTGAGCTGCTCGGAGTACCAAATTTTGATCTTTTAGATGACCTACTGTTGTTTGAAGTTCTTGGACTTGAACCTGCAATTAATATTTTATTCTAAAATTAATGTTTAAGGAATATTAATAGTTAGTAATTTAATCAATATTTTTTAATCGTTGAAGAATTTAAGTTTTAAAATTTAAAATAACATTTACCTCAAGTTCTCGCTTTTCCTTCGAAAGTGTTTCATTGATTTGATTAAGCTTTTGGATTTGTCCATCCTGTTCTCTAATAAGATCCTTATATTGTGCAACTAGAGCAGAATCTGGAGGCGACATTGTGGAATTTGGATCTATAGAACGTTGAGAACTGCTTCCATCGAGTACCGATTTCAAAACAATGGCTAGAAATATAATCAATAATTTATTATTTCTCAAGTTATTAACTTATTTAATAGGAGGGGTGTATATTTTTAATGTGCACTATTCAAAATGAAAGAAATTAACAATTACAAATTGATTACCTTCTAAGTTTTTTAGGAGTCTACAAAATTCGTGATCTAGGTAAAGTTCAGCAGAATTTTTTGCCGAGGATTGTGGATGTTTTAACGTCCTGGAATAAATTTCATGCCTGGAAATTCCTCCAATTGCGTTTTGAAATCTTTCCAGTCCTATTCTATTTTCTACTAAGCTGCACAATTTCTCCTGGAAGATTTAAAAGCAAATTTAAATCGAGCTCTTCCAAGTTTGAAAGCTTTAAAAATTTAATCTTTAAAATTAATACCTTGGTGTAATTAGGAACACTATCGTCATTGAAATGAACGCAAATCCCAATTAGAAAAGCACACATATTTTGAAGAAGTGATTCCTGCAAGTCGTCGTTATTTTCATGAGAAGAGAGAAGCGCCGTGAGATAAGCAACCGAGGAATCGATCTCAAGGAATGTTTTAACAGCTACTGAGCTGTAAGAAGTCCAGGTACATAAAAGAATTAAAAGACCGAGTTTTGATTGACTTTGGTTGCTCTGCTGAAGTAACATAACACATTGTTGCATTAATTTTACAGGAGGTTTTCCAATGTTTGTCGCTAAAAGAACTTTCAAAAGTTGTTCTTTTTGAGCTACATTATCTATTAATGCGTGGGAGAGCAACACTGCTGAGAACCAATTGGATAGAGGATCGGAAGAGAAGAGTCCACCACATAACAACTGTCCTGAAGAAAATAAAATTAAAAAATAGGTTTAGTAGAAAAAAGAATTTGTAAATAGATATAAGATTTAAAGAGATCTCAGAGTGGCTTTCTTAAATTTTAGCGACCACCTTGGAGTAAAACTAAAATAGTTTGGTTTAATTTACGAACCCGTGGTTAAAGATGGTGTTTCATTACCCTGAGGTAAAAAAGTTTGTACAAGCTGCGCCTGGCCTATTTCATTTTTGTACAGAAAACATTGGAAGCAGTAGAGAACAGCACATCTTAAAAGGAAAGGTTGTTTCTCGTTTACCATCGACATCAAAAGAACGACTATCGCTGGTCTGAAATGAAATAATAATTTAATTATGTATTAGATGAAAAACAGCATGTTTTGGGAATTGAGTTAAAAAGGAGATAAAAATAATATTAGAATGTTAGAATAATAGTAGAATATTTACTTAGGAGGGCTGCAAGGTGCCATAACATTTGCTAGGAATTCTTGATTGCTTGTATTTCCTCTGATAACTTCTGCTACTGCGCTAATGGCTTCTGTTAATACGTCTGCTGGAACTCCCATCGACATTAGAATATCGCAAAGAGCTTGCAATAATCCACAGGCTTTCATACTTCTTTGACATGCTGCAACTGACTAAAAACAGAAGAATACATATTTTTAAAGAAGGAAGTTTTTAAATTCTATATCTAGGTTCTGAAAATAAGTTATTTTTAAGTTTTCAATATTTTTGGATTTATTAATTACTTGGGCAGGTCCGCTTGGTGCTACTAAGGCACGAACTACTCGTATCATCCAGTGAATATTGGAAACTTTTTGAGGACTCCAACCGGCCAGGGGACTATCTTCCTCTTCCGGAGGGATTTCAAACATGGGCTTCAGTCTCTGAATATAACTTCCTAAAATTGTTGACAAAGTGTATTAATTTCTATTTCATAACTAGATTTCTTTTTGATTTATTAAAAGACTAAAATTGTTTTATAACCTTCTTTAAAGAAGTTCTGGTTGCTTGTATTTCCATTTAAAAGGTTCAACATCAAGAGAAGGCAATCCTCAACAACTATTCCTCCGTCTGCTCCACCTTCTTGAGAAATCACGTCAAAAATTCGATCAAAAGCATTTTCGAAAGCTACAATTTTTTGGATGTTTGCATTTCCTTTCGTTAATTTTATCAGCAATAATAGAGCCTGCAAAACAATGCCACCTGACTGTTATTCTTCTTTAAATAAAATATTTTCCTTAGCAAAAATCCGAATAAATATATCTGAACTTATTTGATGAAAGTTTTATTTCATTAAATCTGTCTACATTTTTGTAGGAGACATCTTTGTACTCACATCATTTCTGATAACTTCTCGATTATCAGCGAGTAGATCCATTAACTTAGAAACCCCCATCGGACTGACCAAAATGATTTCCTGTATATCTTTTGGCTTGTTCACAAGTAAATTGGTCAATAATTTCAAGGCTGGGTACCTAACTTTGAAATCGAATTCTTCTAAAAAGCTCAAAATCAGTCCCACACTGTCTTCTTGTTTAATAAAAATTTCTGTGAATTGTTCTCCGATCTTGTTATTTGGTCCATGTTTGTCAACTACGAAATAAATAGGTATGTTTCATTTTATTTTTATTTTAATAACACACTTTTTTGGTTGATGAATCTTTGAGGGGTTTAAATTTAAAATACTCTTTCTTTTACCTTCCTCATCAAAAGTATCCGGGTGAGTTATATTGCAGAGGGTTTCGAGAGCAAGGCCAGTAATTTCGCAATCTGTTTTATCCATTTCTAAAACTTGTCTGATTGCATCCATTCCTTGTGCACCTACTTCCACGCGATAAGTTCGAGAAAGACCCTTTAGACCTCGACAAGCATCCCTTCTGTCATCAAGCAAAGTGGAAGATTGGAGTCGATCCACCAACCTTTCCACCTAAAACAAATGCAACAATAAATTTTTATATCTTGCACAAAATTTAATCAGGGCTGATACATAAAATTGGATTCAATATTGCGAGTCAATTTTAATGCTATTCAAATTGAAAAATTTACAATGTCAAAATCTGCGTAAAAAATTGTTAAAATAATTTATAAAAATGCTAATATTTTTAAAACATTCAATATTCTAAAATTGAAAACATTTTCCAATATAAAATTGATAAAAATACAAAAATACGTTAATTTTGTAGTTAAAAATGAACTAATTCTCAAGATAAGAATACTTTTTCATGTTCAATCAATGTGGAATTAAAATAAATATGAAAATATGTTTTCTTATTGAATTAAACTATATTTAAATCGATTTTTCAAATTAGGGAAAGGGAAAGATAACCTAAAGAAAAAATGATCCCATCTTTAAATATACAAATATTTTTCCATTTTTAATAATTTCACATTCAAAATTTAGCCCTGATTTTATAACATGTGATTACAATCTGTTAGAACTCTAAAAAGTGTCAGAGCTGAAAAAAAGCATGATATTTTGACAGTTCGAGTGTCAAGCCGTAGCAGACTCATTTTGCAAGTACAGTAAAAAAATCCGTTTACATACCGTATCGGCTCCGGAAGGCTCATTTCCTGGTGGAGGAGCCCCGAGGACCGATTTCAGGCTACTTTTAAAGTATTCCATGTCATTTATTACTTTCGAAGTTGCAAAAGTAAACTACACGTCATTCAGCTGGGCGCGGCCATTTTAAAACAGTCAAGTGGATCGATATTATTCGATTTCGATATTAGTCTTTCACATTGACTGACATCTATCTTTATTTCTAAAAAGAAATACATTAAAAAGTGTCGATATTCTCAATTTTATTAATCTAAACAATATAAAAGTATTCGAAAATAATAAATTTTATATTCTTTTTGATTATCACAAACAATAAAAGAAAAAATCTTTTTAAAAGTATTCAAATTTGAATCTTTTTACCCGCGCAAATCAAACGTAGAAATTTTCTTGTTTCCAACGGTGGGCGGCAGGTGACGCCATTTTGACGATTTAGTGAGTCACTTGTTACCGAAGCGTGAAGTTGTGATGTGCCGGCTGCCGGCCATGTGGTCTAATATCGTTTGTTTTTTTCATTATTTATCGTCTAATTATGTAAAGTTAAGATAGAATTGACAGTTATAAATATGGAATAATGTTGATTTGGCCATTGGGCAAAGTGCGCGAGTGGAAAATAAGTTGCAAAGAAAACTTTCGGGAAGACCTTGAAAATGGTTGAAAAATGAAAATTCCGGATAATTAAATGCATTCATACGTGGCATTGTTGGGAAATCATTGTTGGGAGGATGGAGGAAGATGCCAAAAGTATGGATAATTGTCTTTATTGCACCTTGATGAAAGAATGAGGTGATACATTTTCCATGGTCAGGACACTGCTTCAAGGCTATATTTACATCAACCCACACTCTTTTAAGTGCTTGTAAGTATCTCGCTGTCTCTCACCGTTTCTAGAATCTTATTTATGACTTAATGACCATAGTAAGTAAATAGATAATTCTCGATTCATATGTTCTTTTTGTGCGGCGTCTGTGAAAATTTGAGAAAATCCAAGATGGCGGCTGTATTACGCACTAATAGGGTTAATAAAGCCGCCATCTTGGGTATTGTTATTTGGAGATTGTTGAAGCATAAAATGGTAAATAAGTAAATTTTCATCCAATAAATCAGTAAAATTGAATTAGAAACGTACGTTTTCGAATACTTTTGAGTTTTGAGAGTGAAAATTTATAGGCGATTGAAGGTATTGACGCAGGTATTGGAGCAAAATCATTTGAAATCGTAAATTCGTTTTCTAATCATTCTAAACTATATTTTGGGACTCTAACACAGAATAATAATTTTACAAAAAAATAAAAAATGAGGTTATGAAATGTTTGAAGTTACTTTTCCTTCAAACTATGTACGGAAATTAAAAAGAGAATATGTAATCCCATTTTGCATATAGAGAAGCTTGAATCTCTTTGTCTGGCGATTACTGCTCAAGAGTATTACGTTTTCGTTATGTACTTTTTGAATATAAAAACAATATTAGCCCAGAATGGGAATACGATGCTTTCCAATAAAACTAAAAGAAAATCCGAAAACGCTGTTCGCTTTACAATACATAATTCATATCTCTACCTCTCGCACTCGGCGATTGGTCGGCGATTTTATCGATGAAAGCATATTCGACATTTCCTATCTCATCGCTGATAAAAGATTGGAATATTGGATCTCTGCAGCTGGATCCCAGACGAAGAGTAAAAAGTTCTTAGACTTGGACGTTTGCTCATACATACAATATTCTATTTAATCAAAGCAGTAGGGATTGACTGAATAACTAGTAAAGTTGGAAATAAAAGGAACTAGTCAATCTTGATAATAACGTCATTTAAACAAATCATTGTGTAGTTCAATTGAAAAGGTTTCAATGAATATTTTCCTCTTTAAAGAAATTGTGTTTTAATTAAAGCCACTGGAATAGATTGGATTAATGTAAAACACTATATTTATTAATTACAAATAATTGTGGTTTGAGCATTCAATATTCGTCTTTTCAAAATGTAATTTTCAAATTACATAAAGTATCTTGAAACTTTCATTAATTTACTCCTAATTTTATTGTTGCAGCTTCTTGGAAAAACTTTTACTTCTGCATTTGGTTTTAGCTTCTCGTTGCAAAAATAAGCCAAGTCCAGTAATAAACAATGAAACCAAACATGAGTAACGAATACCTCATCTTATCAATGAAAATGTTTTTTAAGTAATCATTGCTCATAATCATAATATTTTCCGATTCTCTTTGGGATTAATATGATGACTTATAGAACATTCCAGATGAGACTCTCACGAGTCTCACGCAATAAATGTTTGTGTTTACCTAATTTCAACAGCTCCTTAAAATTGTAATCAGATTTTACTGAGGAGTGAGTCGTGTCTAATTTCATTTTTATTATTTCTAATTTTAGATGAGAAACTAACTCGTGAATCATTCCACTTGTTGACTTGTTGTTGTAGAAGACTTTAAAAGTTGCTATTTCCCTTATCAGAGCAAACAAGAAATAATGTCTTTTTTGCTAACAATAGACTCACTTTGTTTGATTTGAACTGAAGGCGCTGGTTGAGGGGAGCATTTTAAATCTGCTTATCGTTTTTATGATGTTCTCAAATGTCCCTTAAGTAATCTAAACATTTACAAACTTCAACTACCTAATTGTTTAATGTGTAATTATTTGCCAGACTGACAGACAAGTTTATCTTATATGACGATACATAATTATAATTTCACAGGATTTTCTTAATGCATACGTGCAAGTTGGAACGTTTTCTTAGCGATGGAGGTTAATAATAATATTTTTTTATTTTTCCACTCGAGTAAATCAATATTTAATTGGGTCGTTTATTGGACGGAAACGATCAATTATGAATATTCTTATGCAATATTTACGATGTTTTTGAAAATGTGAGCCTCTCCTAAGTCGTGTATAATAATTTCGAATTCTAATTAGAGTTGAATAATTCCGAGTGTATCATTGTGAGTCGAATACGAATTAAATGAAAAATTGGGACAAGGCGCGGCATTTTACCGCGACCTTCCTCACTTATCTCCATGTTTTTCATTTTCGCACGTACGCGGGTCGTTTATTCTTCCCTGTGCTGACTAGTGTATATTTCACTTTGAGATTTGCTAAATACTCTTACAAATTCACTTAAATACGTACATAACTCTTAGCTTGTAATTTAAGCAATTTCATGAGTTTATAATAAAGCTTAGGTTTTTAAATATTAAGTGAAGACTTAGTGGCTATGGATTTTGATTAATGAAAATTTTCAGGGTTAATGCAGAAGATGGGTTTAAAAATTACCGGTTTTCCAGGTCAATTTTTGAAAAAAGTCAAGTTACTTCAATTTTAACACATTTACAATTTATTCAAGCCTCAAAAACTATAATGTTTGTTGAATATTTAAAATAAGACTTTTCTCAGCTGTGGCAGTTTGAATCTGACAAATTGAATCGGAAAAAATGTTTCCGATTTAATAATTAAACAAGCAAATGTTTTAGGATCAAGTAGGAATGTACTCTTTTAGCACTTTATTAATATTTTTTAATTTTTCAGAAGTGATGCAATCTGATATCAGGATGATCCGAAGAAAAAGTGGCCCCTGCAATGTCACGACGTGGGACAGTTGTAAAGGTAAGACAATTTTTGATTCCTCCTGTTTCCAATCATGTCTGGCAGAATGAAAGGTTCCAACCGACATGGAAACGGGTTGTATTTTTTCGAAATCGCATAATGACCATTAGCTGAACTTAACTGTTTCAGTTGATGACTTCTTACTTTTTTATGCAATGTTTATTTCATATTAGCTGAGGTTTTAATCTTTGAAATATGTATTGAATGGGCAAGTAAGTACATCCAAGAGAAATGTCTTAATTTTTTAAAAGGATGTACAGTAGAGTTCAAAATGCTTCCTTGGATGTGAAGAAAGCTTCTATTATTTTAAACTAATTTGCAATACTTTAATATATACTTGAAACAAATTTTTATTTAAATTTTATTATTAAATCAAACAAATCTTTATTTATCTAAAAGTTTAATGCAATGATTTGCTTTGTATGTATATAAAATGATTTCATTCTTTGCTTTTTGCATTAAAAAATTATCTTTAAATCAAAGCTATTCAAATTAAAAAGATACTGTAGAGTCTCTAGCGTAGGATGTATTAATAATTATTATTCTTTTCAGTGAAAATGCGAACTCATTCTATGAGTGAATGAAATACCACCAGAATAGGTTTTTTTGTAGGGTGGGGGGTGGGGGGAATTATACTAGCGAAGATTTAGTTTTGCAATTTTTAGGCAGGTAGAATATTGCGATTAAGAAAAGTTATGTAAAAATTTCAATATTGTAAGTCGGAATTGCTTTATCGAAATTTTCACAAAATTTTAATAAGCAGCCTTCCTCGATAAGGCTATAAAACGATTCTCCACAAAGTGTGGACGATCCTCATAAAAATATGTATAATTTATGTTTATTGACGAATTCGAATAGCGTTCGTTTATTTTATTATTACGTATATGAATTACAAATCTATATTTAAAAATAATAGTCCAATATTAATAGGCCATTTAAGCTCTTGTTTAGTAATTCGATTCTAGAATCATAATTTAAATTATTATCGCGATATATGCTATCGAATTCGTACACGTAATTGCTTTTTAATGCATGATATTTTCGTCATTATGCCGATTTCAATTTTATTTGTATTCATTGAAAAAACAGTGATTCCTAAAGAATATATGTATTTGTATTTTGTAAATTTGAAAATGTATTTTTATATACGAAAAGTTGAAGAATGAAAAGAATAGTATTGTATAATGTATAGTAAAGAATAGTAAGTAAAATACTCTCTCAATCTGAATTAGTAAGAAATTACTAATGAATTAGTACCGATTCGTTTACTAATTCACTTTAGTAAGCATTTTTACTAACAATTAATTAAAAACTACTAATTCACAGTAAAAAACACCTAATTCATTTAATAAGGATAACTAAATCATTTAGTGAGCCTTACTAAATGAATTAGTAATTTTTTACTGCAAATTAGTAGTTTTTAACTAATTGATAGTGAAAATTCTTACCAAAGTGAATTAGTAAACGAATCGGCACTATTTCTTTAGTAACTTCTTACTAATTCAGATTGAGAGAGTAGAGTAAAGTAAAGAATAGTAAGATCCATTTGATTGCAATTTGATTTATGTTAACAATTGGAATCACTGTTTTTATAGATAAAATGTTACTTTTTTCTAACAGTGAGAATAAAATGAAAATATGAAGAGGACTGTGCATCTGTTTCTCCTGAAGAAGTTTCAAACTGGGACTTTTAAAAGGTGCGATTTTATTATTTTGCAATTTTTCTAGACAAACATTTTTCATAGAAAAATATTTTCTCACAGTGATCGAATTTTAAGAACCTTAACTTAAATCGGCATTCCTTAATATAATTCTCCAATTTTAAAGTTTTTATATATAAAAACTAAAAATTATATAACCGTCCTTGTTAATTCGGAGAACAAGCTATCTTAAATACCCTGATATTATAATGTCTCGAAAGAAAAATGATAAAACAATTGATTCTGCATATACATAAAAATGTACTTTTATTTGTATTCGAAATGATGATTCATGACTCGTTATCTATATCTATAATTTCAAACCTTCTCAAGCAAACGAAACTTTTTACATTTATTACATCATTTAAAAAATGCAAAGTCGAGCTGAGCTTGAGAATAAATTTAACTGGCACATAACTTGTTTTTTTAGTAACCGCATGATTCACGAATTGTTTTAGCATTTACTTCTCATTTGAACAATTATTATTCTCCTATGCATATTGCTCCTAATTAAGAAAAAAAAATAGATACAAAAAGTAGATAAAAATTTAATTAATGGTATAAATTTGAAATTTGAATGTAATTGAGGGGGATTTATAAGTCATAAAATTTTAATTAAATCTATAAATCTAAGCTGATGAGTAGCAAAAGTTAGTCATATAAAAGAGTTATGAACTTTTGTTTTATTGCGAAAATAACTAAATTGGAAACATTACCCTGAATACGGACTGTTAAAATGTTTGGGATTTTACAACAGTTTTAAAATATAAAAAGTTTTAAAATAATATATGTTTAATTGCAAAATTAGAGTCTTGTTATATTGTAAAGTAGAATTGCAATACTTTTTATGGCAAATGTAAATTGCAATTAATGTGAGGCAACATGACTGGAGCATTTGAAAACTACACTAATTTTTTTTAACAACTTCGTTCTTTGCAAAATACAATTTATATAACTATTTTGACGAAATGAATAAGTATAGAAGTTAACAAGATACAAAGATCATTTTATTCGACTTTTTTAATAGTCACGTGTATTTGACTATTGCTTCCTTTTACCCAGTCGGAGTCACGTGTAATCTGTCTAGAATATTTAGAATTGTAGATTGTAAGCAGTGAGATTAACTTGGTTAGAGACAGTACAATTTTAAAGTAGATAAGGAAGCACTGTTCTTTAAGTTAATGAGTCATAGAGTCACAGAGTCACGCCACGAAGGTAAGGCTGACGAAACGATGGCAGTCTTACGCAAAGAAAAATCGACTTAAACCATCTATCGGTCTTACATCATTCGAGTTGAACGGTACATGCTACAAAAGTTGAGACATGCACATAATATTGTAGATAAGCGGCGAGAGATACATAAAATATTGAAGCTGCAAACTATATTTGATGCACACAATTTTTATACACACGTGTTAGAAGTCAGAAAGAATTATTGCTGAATTTCATGATATACTGCAAGTTTACAATATCTGAATAATCCGCGTTACAGTAAATGCATTTATAATGTTGCCTCACATAAATTTGCAATTTTATTATCACAGAAAGTATCTATTTTAATTATACTTTTCGATAATAAAATTAAGCATTTGTTTCCTACCGAGCCTTAACTTGGTGTTGAAGATCAATCTTGACCTATCCTAAGCCTTATTTCTACAATAAAGTTGATGCTTATTTAAAAATTTTAAATGTCGTACACTCAGAAAAAATTTTGTTTGAATTAAACAAAATTTCTTTGAATTAAAAAAAAATTGTTTGATTCAAAGAAATTTTGTTTAATTCAAAGATATTTTTTCTTTGACCCTATAGCAATGATACGTTTGTTTGATTCAAACAAACTTTTTTCTGAGTGTAACAGATTTCCATTTACTTTTTTAATTACTATATTCCACGAACATGCAAATTCACTTTACTCATTCGTAGAAAAAAAACATAACAAAATTGCTAACACTTTTAACAGAGATAATTAACTAAGTTATTGTATAATTTATGTTTTATACAAAGCTAGGTTGTCTGAATATGGCCAATCTTCAGGGTCATTTTTAAAGTCGGTACTATTCGGGACTTTATCCGTTTCTTTTTACATACTTTAAATTAAATGTAACGCAGAGCAATTTTTCTTAAACTCTATCTATAATACATGTGCATTTATTCTGATATAATTTTTCATGATTGAAAAGTTCTGAACGTTCAAATGAACGAATGTTTGTATTGATTGTATTTGTAACTATAAAAAGTTTTTAAATATTGATTCATTTACATTGAAAATAATAAAAAATGAAATAAACTTGTAATCCTGATTGTTATTTTTAGTTGGCACAATATTTCTGGATAAAATATATTTTGAAAAAAATATTTCGTTCATTTGAACGTTCGCAACTTTATTCACATTAATTTTTCTCGATTTTCCTTGCTCAATGTCCGTGTTCGTGCTGTCGTGTAAATTAGCGGACGTGTAACGACTATTATCGCCTGTTCTTGCATATGTGTCAGTGCTCGTGAATCGTAATGTATGCATATAATTGGCTGTATACGTTTATACGAGAGGACGCAACTGTACCGCAAATAAATCATATCAATCAGCAGTAGATAATGAGAATGGTAGCACGTGCGGAATTTACACGGAAAGTAGGAATAATGCATACACTTTGGAATGCCAATTTGACATCGTTGCTTCCGTGTTATTCGAGAATCCCAAAGTTGTAATGGAATTCTGGCTAGGATCATTCTAAATTATCACGCACCAGGGACGTTAAGTTACGATTGCGTGATACCACTGGAATTAGCTCCTGGAAATTGCATTTGCTAGGTTCAAATTGAAAATTTATAAATCTAGGGTAGTTTTACTTAAAGTACCGCCCGTAAGGGTTATTATGGTTAAGAGTAGGCTTCTTCTATTAACTTCCATCCATAATTATTTAAATGATAGACAGTCATTGTGAATGTATTATTAAACAATACTAAATTCATATCTAAAGTCATAAATCACACATTGGTCAAATATAAGTCCCTAATGGGATATTATTACTATTAAGTGAAATAAATCAATCGCTCCATTTTTTGTTCCGTTTCGTACACTCGCTTTAATTGTATAAATTCGAATCGAAGGTCAAAGATGAATCATTGCCAAACGCCTGAAACAAACCCGCGAGTCATAATCCTAATAGCCACTTAATCAATTTATCTTTCCATTGTTATAAATTATTAAATGTTAAAAGACTGTTTTCGGTTTTGAAAATCGCATTAGTTCGGCATTCAAAAGAACAGAACATATATTCGATTTCGATCTGAAAAATACCTTGAATTGAACCATTGTTAAGAGACTGAGAGTGTCTATACAAATCGTGATTAATTACCTTCGAAGCACTTGATTAATGATCCTGAACCGTAAAACTTGATTGATCAATTACATGACGCTACTAAAGAATATATCGATTATAGTTCGCTGTATTTTTTTCTCATCTCGGATGCGCAATTAATCGCTACTGGATTGACTACAAGTTCGGTGTATAAAAAGTGTAGCTTGAAGTTTCATAAATGCTACTTTTTTAAAAATCGTATTGTAAATGAGCTACCAACTGAGCTACTCGATGTACAGGAAATGTTTCGGATTTAGGTCGATGTAAAGACACGTCATTTTTCTTGTGAAATGAAGAGAGCGATAATTTATGCCAAATTACGTGTAATGAGGATCTTCGCGTAGTTAAAGGATCAAAAAGACATTTTTTATCGGTATAATAATTTAATGCATTTGAAGTTTCAGATGTCTGAAACTTAAAGAATGTAAAACACTTACGGAAAATATTAAATGATGCAAAAAATCAAATTTACCTGCAAAATCGTTTGCATAAACTAATTTTATTTAAATTTAATTATAAAGTCTAATTATAAAAATATTTCTTACTTTTTAAACTTAATGGGAGCTTTTGATGCTTTGCACAAACAAAAATTTTTCCTCTGGAGACCCTTTTTTACTCTCTAAATCTGAATTAGTAAGAAGTTACTAATGAAATAGTGCCGATTCGTTTACTAATTCACTTTAGTAAGCATTTTTACTGTCAATTAGTTAAAAACTACTAATTCACAGTAAAAAAAATACTAATCCATTTAGTAAAGGTGACATAAATCAATTAATCACCCTTACTAAATGAATTAGTAGTTTTTAACTAATTGATAGTAAAAATGCTTACTAAAGTGAATTAGTAAACGAATCAGCACTATTTCATTAGTAACTTCTTACTAATTCAGATTTAGAGAGTATAAATTAATAATCGACTGATATTAGTGGCAATACTTCAATATTAAAAATTTACCGCAAAGTTGATGCTTTATTAAACTTGTTTGCTCCATTTTTGTATTATGTTTGTGTTGAGGTCAGTATTCAATGTTCATTGTTTTGCGCTCTGAATGATTTATTCTGCATACGCGAGGTAAAAGCCTTTGCATATATTCATAAAGCCTATTGATTACACTTATGAGATTCAAATGATTCATAGTGCTGGCTTACCTTATATAAATATGAATTAAATTACCGTCTATTGGCCCCGTAATTTTTATACGCAATGAAGTCCTGTAATAGACACTAAACACGCATCCAACAAGATTTTAAATCATCTCGAGAACAACCGGAATGATCTTTATGATCCGCCTTGACGATGGGCTGGTCGATTATTCGAGTTCCAAAATTATTATTATGATCTCGATACATAAGCGACTCGGCAATTCATTAGTTCTTTCAAACAGGACCGAAAAATTAAAGACCGAAATTAAAGTTTAGTGCCAAATAAAAATTTGAACTTATTATAACGATCTACTGGAAACTATAGTACCTACTAATTTATAATTTTTTTTTTATTGCTATATATATGTATAACCCTTTTCGTATTAAATACTTTACGACCAATGTAATTGTTGCAAGTACATAGATATTCATGATATAAATCGAACTTTGAGTTTCTTTTCTCGCGGACGTAATTCATTCGATAGTAGACAATCGCTGAATTTAACGGATTTATTTGCGGCATTTTTCGATAAACTTGTCGATTTCCGGAGCTGCTTTCATAACAGATAATAATTAATATGTAATTAATTACTCTATCTCTTGTCTTTTAAAAGAGCTTATTTTTGTCATTGTAATTCACATAATTTACATTAATTTTATTATAATTATTATAATATATAATGAATCAAAATCAATTGACCTAATAATTTAGTGACAAGTTGAATGATATAAGTTCCTAAAAATAGATTGTCTTTCTATTACTAATTTTGAGGATAAAAATAATCTGTCTTAAATTTGATAAAGATAAGTTTTCTGTTTAAACATTCAAACTTTTATCTTAGATTGCAGACTCGTGGCAAGCGAGTGATTGACGTTTATTTACAGTATTACATAATTTTATTTTATATCTCCTCACTCATCATCAGAGATTGTTTTGACCTGCTCATTTTTAATGAATTGCTAACTAGATAAATTTTGTCGCTAAAATTTATAATGTTTGAACGTATTTATCAATTAGTTAACAGAAAATGATTTGTAGTTTGAATTAAACAAAGTAATAATTTATGTTTTATGTAATATAAAAGGAATGTGTATATTTTATGCAGTGTAATGATCATAAATTTCTAATTTAATTTTTTTTCTTTAAATTTGAATTTTCAAATGTTCTGTATATATGAGCAAACGAGTCACAAGATAAGAGTAAAAAAATAATTAAATTTACGTACAAAGATTTCATTACTCGAAGATTAATTTTTTTTGTGAATATGTTTTTTACTGCTTTCATTATTATTTTTATTCAAGTCAGAAAAGAGCACAATGGTTACTACAATTATTCAATTATTTCAAGAGATGATAATTCAATTGCTATAATACTATTCAGTAAGTTACGTGAGTCTCGCGCCTTTTTGAGCGTCTAATTTCCTACAAAATTAATTTACAAGGAGATGTTTAATTGTTTAATTCAATCGTGTTGGTTTTCATATAAGTCTTGAGTCAGTTTATTCAGTGTATCATTAGTGCTTCTAATAGTGAGGGCATTTATAAATTGTAATTATGGAATGATATTTATGTCACTATAATTAAATTATCAATCAGAGGAATCGTTCTGGATTCTTCGGAAATCCATTATACACTCGTATAATTTGTTAATACACGTGTTACTTATTGATGAATATCATGAATTTCAAATGGAATATTACAGGAAATATAATAACATGCAGTTATGCTTTCGGACTAGATTTCATATATGGCATGAATTCAAACGAAATCCCGATAAATGCCGTTAAAATCCGCTAAATTCAATTCAATTAAACTCGTTAAAATTCATACATACAATATATCACATAAATCCTTCGTGTATTCGCAATCGATTAAAGAATAAGTTTTGTTGCTTCTTCGAAAAAATGAGTCGAAGTTTTGTTACTTTTTGCGAAAAAATGAGTCGGAACACGTATTTGTAAAATCGAGGCAAACGACTGGAAGTAGAAAAATGTGGAACTTCCTTAGCGGCAATGAATCGGTAGTGATATACAAGACTGACGACATTTTCTCAAGGTGGCCGACTGATGAAACAGAAAAGTAGAAATCTGACGCAAGGCTTGCCGATCTTTACGTACAATGGATAAAATAAGGTACAGCTGATATTGCTAAGACTGGGCGTCTTCGAATAGAACGTCAACATCGGCCAAAACTTTCGTGATTTTAACGAGTCTGCCTACACGAAACGGGCGGAGATGCCAGAGTCGCTTGCCGTTCGTATAATGGAACGCGGAGGGGGAGTATTTTATCGGGATAATTACAGGCTTCTCCTTTGTTCAAAGACATGCGAACATCGCTAGACAATAGATACGTTATACTTTTTTCGTCCTATTACGCAAATTAACGATTTTTATCTCTCTTTTACAAATGACAATCAAGAAACAATGCTTCCCTTTTTTCCGAGAAAAGGAAAATATATTGAACTTGCTTCTATAAATGGTAACAGTACATTATTCTGCACTACATTATTCTACACTTGATTATATTGTACAACAATAATTATACTTGTTGTCTTGCAGTTTTATTCAAACAGTAGATCATGCAAAAGAAAAGTATATGCAACTCAAAAAGTCGCGACATATTGAACAATTTTCCGCATTGTTAAACGCATGTTTAGAATTTTACGATACTTTCGGAATGTTAGTGTAATGCAAAATTGCGTTACATGTGAGGCAACATTACAATGCCTGCAATTGATAAAGTATAATATCATATCATGCGTTGAATTGCATAGCTTACATTTTGAAAATTATCTTGTTTTGACAGACGTTAGTATAGACACCCTGTTATTTATAATGAAATCAGCAACGTTTTCGTATTTATCGAAGGATTATACCAGTATTTTTATCGCTTTTTGTCCCACATGTTTAAAGTGTCTTTTAAATCAATAATCCAAAATACCAGATCATTATCAGATCACATTCTTTTTGAATCTAAATAATTTTCATCATATCAATCATATCTTTCATCAAGATATGTCTCTTTATAGCCAAATTTACTGAAAAAAGTTAATTTAATTGAAAATCACATGTGAATAAAGTTGCGAACGTTCAAATGAACGAAATATTTTTTTCAAATTATATTTTATCCAGAAATATTGTTTCAACTAAAAATAACAATCAGGATTACAAGTTTATTTCATTTTTTATTATTTTCAATGTAAATGAATCAATATTTAAAAACTTTTTATAGTTACAAATACAATCAATACAAAAATTCGTTCATTTGAACGTTCAGGAACTTTTCAATCATAAAATCACTGTTGCTAAGTGAAACTTTATTCCTGAATTTGTGTCATTACACTTTTAAGAGAATAACTGTACTAAAACTATTTTACTCTTGACTTTTGATAGATGTAATGTAGATGTCGTTCTTTTTTCATAGTAATTATTACATTTTTTCGTGGTGCCATGAAGAGTGTTTTGAATGCCTTTCGAAGCGCCATACAGAATATTAAATGTCAAACAAGGTTAGCGACGTCAATCCACCGGAATTGATTTTCATATAGCGAGTGACTAATGCTGGAAGCGACAAAATGACGAAACCGATACATAATTACTTCGATTGCCTCGCGAGGAAACAGAAGTGCATTTTCATCGGACACAAAGAACCCGCGCGCTGTCAGATTTATTGACGAATTTCGTCGAGCTACTGCCGCTCTACCTGGTGGCTCAGAGCCAAACTAGTTGTTGCCAGGAAGCAACAGATATCAGGCCAGGTTGTTCTGTTCCAAAACAGGAGATCCGAGATTTTGTACCTTTTTTAATAACGACTTATTCGTATGCCAGACAATCCCCTAGTCACTCAAATCGAAAACTAAAATAGAGGTAATTTTCTAAGTGCAAATGAAAAGATCCATTTTAAAACTTTTCTGATTTGAAATTATTTTCTCATTGTTCGGATGTTACGTTTGGAATTTATTTTTTTGATAAAATAAAGTCCTACATACTCCTTTTAACGGGTTTTGGTGACACAGAGGAGTTTGAAACTTCATGAATCTATTTATAATTCCCAACCATGCTCCATGTATGGAACAAGTTGAAACTTGCACGAATTCAAGATATTGAAGGTATCAGGTTTTGCCTAAGCCAGAACAAAGTTTACTCGGGATGACGAAGGCAGGGGCGCTTTAATCAAAGAGAAGATTTCGTGTGCCAAATTTATTCTGTTGAATCGAGTCTTCAAGATGTAGGAACAAACCGGCCGTAACATGTTCTGGCTCTTCCTCTTTTAGGTCACTCTCAGTGGGGGGGATTTTAAATTTGCACGAGTCTTCATTTCTCTTTCCCTTTTATAAAGGTGGCGTCAAAAATTAATTCGAATTTATCCGATATTTCCAAATTTATGTGTCCTACTCCTGTGGTTTATGGTTGCAGGATTGCTGCAGAATCCAGAAAATCTAGAAACAGTCTTGGGATTTTGAAAGAGTCCGAAAGGGGTTGGGGATTTGCCAAAATGATTTCATGTTTCAGATTCACTTTTTTGACAAAATCATTTTTATAACAGGCTCTTTAATAAGATATGATATCATTTCTTTTTTATGTCATAGGGGTGTATAAATTGGAGATTATTTTGCCATTTGGCCCCCCTGGTGATTCCTATATTTCTTTCCTGGCTTTCCTTCCTTTCGATTCCCCTTCTGTAGTAATTTTCCGCTCCCCCTTCCTCTTTCCGTCATCGTCGCGTGTTAAGGCACGAGACCTGTTGTAAAAGGCACTCGGACTTGTTACCAAACTCTACTAGGTCAACCTCGTAACTGTATAGACTCAAGAGGAAAAGATTAAGAGCTTGCTTTCTGATGAATGCTGATGATTCAAGCTTCGGATAGAAAGTTTTAGGAAGTACAGAAATAGAAGAGGAAGTGTGACGTTAATTTGGCAAAGTTGGTTCCCCTGAGTGAAGTTCTATAGTAGTCAAAGTTTCTTAGAAAGAGATAATTGAATTCGTATGTGTATTCTTGGATTCGTATTCTCTAATATTAGAGACCATTGCAAATATTTAAGTTCAGGATACAAGGGTGACTTTCTTTGTAAAATAATTTTTTTCATATCTTCCTGTGACACGAAATTGTATAATTACCATTTAATCAAATTTAATCGAACATCCGCTTCTTAACAAACTGAGTGAATCAAAACATCACTCGAGAGCCGATAATAAAAACCTGAAGGTCGCCTAATCTGCAGTACTGAAAAATGAATCAAGTCTTATCGATCATTTGTGTAGGATATATATTATATTATAAATTACACATTATTCAGTGAGTAATTCGAATCAATCGCAACGTTGCCTCTCGTATATCGAATCACTCGCACTGATCGGATAAGGAGGTCTTATCATCGTTTGTCATGTCGATGAAGAGTTCGTTCAACCAATAGAAAACCGATCGAGTATTTCTAGCGTGAGAGCGTTCATTGTTATCGTAATCTAAAGAATACAATGCGACGAGTGTCTCGCATCGCAAAGTCTCCCTATTGACTTCCGTGCCGATTATTTGAATTTTCTAGCAATCGCTTTCTTGTGTCGTCACGTTGTCTACTAAAACACCTTTTCATGACCTCGAGTACACTCGTTGAGTCTAGAATGTGTAGATACTCATTACACTTTGTATGGGAAATAACCTTCCTTCAAAGCTACCTCGCGTGACACTTGAGTGATTAATGTACACCAACCTGCCTTCATTTTAACTTAAAAAATTAATGATAAAGCAAAAGAAAGAGATAAGGTAATAAAACCAATATGCAAAAAGAGAAAGCATGAGAAATTGCAGTGAAAATTAAAATTGAACCTCCATTAAACTTTATCATTCAAACATGATCGAATTTTCAAAGTATAAAACGAGGTATAAAGTAGTAGTGTAAATATCATCAGGGTGACCAATGACCATATTTCAGGGAAGTCAGGGAATATTTATTAGTCAGTGTGACTATTTATTAGTAATTGTGTCAGTTTGACATTTATGCTGTATTGTTTTTTTTGTCATACTACATATATTGATTTATTTATATTAAAAAACCGGTGCTTCACTGGGAGATGAGAATTTAGAGGGTTTGCAGAGATGACCATAGTCCCTTTATGAGACTGTGCGCAAGGGTTGTGGAGTTCGAACGGCCGCGCAGGACCCAATTGCTTTTAAATTACTTTTAAATCAAGTGTAACTGCGTGTACGTGCCGTATATTACCCTTTCCAAGTGCTGTTCCGAAACCTGTAATTTACGTGTCCCCACGACCTCGTGCAATAGCAATCGCAATCAATGATTTCGAAACGTATGCGTATACCTACAGTATACAAGTAAACGTGAGCCTCGCAACCATAATCGCAACACGAACTCTCTAGAAATACTATGGGCGACATAGTATCTCACGTCCGTATTTTCGCGACTATTGAGATTTCCCTCTTATTTAGTTTCAAATTGCTCGTAAATTCGATCCAACGCCGTTTTCCCTCGCAAAATTGGATTTTACCTGAAAATGCATGCCATCGAATTTTCTTTAGAGAAGGATTCATTGCCAGCATAAGCCCTCATCCGGTTTTTTCCAGTTTTATAAGCTTTTATCCGGTTTCTTCTGGTTTTCGAAGCTTTTTAACCGGTTTTTACTGGTTTTTTTTAAAGCTTTTATCCGGTTTTTCTGGTTTTAGAAGCTTTTAACCGGTTTTTCCGGTTTTAGAAGCTTTTATCAGATTTTTTCTGGTTTTCGGAGCTTTTTCCAGTTTTTTCCGGTTTTAGAAGCTCTTATACGGTTTTTTCTGATTTTGGAAGTTCTTATTCGATTTTTTCAGTTTTTTGAAGCTTTTATTAGGGATTTTCCGGTTTTAGAAGCTCTTATCCGGTTTTTTCCTATTTTTGAAGCTTTTATCCAGTTTTTACTGGTTTTAGAAGTTTTTAACCGGTTTTTTACGGTTTTAGATGCTCTTATCCGTTTTTTTGAAACTTTTATCCGGTTTTTACTGTTTTTCGAAGCTTTTAACCAGTTTTTCCGATTTTAAATGCTCTTATCCGGTTTTTGAAGCTTTTATCCGGTTTTAGAAGCTCTTATCCGGTTTTTACTGCTTTTTTGAAGTTTTTTTCCGGTTTTAGAAGCTTTTTTCCAATTTTGTCCCGTTTTAGAAGCTTATTTCTGGTTTTTTGAACCTATTATCCGGGTTTTTTTCGGTTTTTTGAAGCTTTTTTCCAGTTTTGTCCGGGTTTTTAAGCTTTCTTTCAGTTTTGTCCCGTTTTAGAAGCTCTTATCCAGTTTTTACTGGTTTTTTGCAGCTTTTATCCGGTTTTTGTAGCTTTTTTCCAGTTTTGTCTGGTTTTAGAAGTTTTTATCTCCTTTTTTCCGGTTTTAGAAACTCTTATCCGGTTTTTTCTGGTTTTTGATGCTTTTATCTGTTTTTTTCCGGGTTTAGAAGCTCTTATCCGGTTTTCTCTGGCTTTTGAAGCTTTTTTCCAGTTTCGTCCGGTTTTTAAAGCTTTCTTTCAATTTTGTCCAGTTTTAGAAGCTCTTATCCGGTTTTTACTAGTTTTTTTTTGCAGCTTTTATCCGGTTTTTGTAGCTTTTTGTAGCTTTTTTCCAGTTTCGTCCGGTTTTAGAAGCTTTTATCCTCTTTTTTTCTGGTTTTAGAAGCTCTTATCCATTTTTTTTCTGGTTTTTGAAGCTTTTGTCCGGTTTTTTCCGATTTTAGAAGCTCTTATCCGGTTTTTTTTCTGGTTTTTGAAGCTTTTATCCAGTTTTTTCCTGTTTTTAAGCTTTCTTCCAGTTTTGTACCGTTTTAGAAGCTCCTATCCGGTTTTTACTGGTTTTTGAAGCTTTTATCCAGTTTTTTCCTGTTTTTTAAGCTTTCTTCCAGTTTTGTACCGTTATAGAAGCTCCTATCCGGTTTTTACTGGTTTCTTTTAAACTTTTATCCAGTTTTTGTAGCTTTTTTCCGGTTTTTGAAGCTTTCTTCCAATTTTTTTGTTTTTAAGCTTCTTTCCGGTTTTTCTGGTTTTTGAAGCTTTTATCCGGGTTTTTCTGGTTTTTGAAGCTTTTTTTAAGTTTTTTCCGGTTTTAGAAGCTTTTAACCGGTTTTTCCGGTATTTTCGAAGATGTTGTGATTCAGATTTGAATAAAAATTGTCAGAGAGTATCTCGGGGGATTCGAAGTGGAGAGAATTCTTATATAAAAATTCGGGTGGAAACTCTGGATCTCTTCAGCGTTAAAATCAACATGAAAGCATTGAATAAAAAGGCAGTGTGATTCGAAAGGCGAGCCGAAAGGTTAAAATGAAGCTTCCTCGAAAGCGTACAGTTGGAGGTATACGAAAAGAAAAATCTATGTCGCTTTATTCTTGCTCGTCGAGTTTCGCCCTGAAGTGTGCTTCGTGTTTCTTTGTTTGGTATAGTCACGGGTGTATATTCCTCTCGTATAACAACTTACAGCCACGGTCTATAATAATGACTATACTAGTCCCTGCACAAGATTTCTACCACGGCCATCGACTTTCTTCCCTACCTTATAGCAATCAAGATTTTGATTTCCTGTTGAACGAGCCTTGAATACTCGCCAACAACCATTCAATCATTCTAAATTCAAGAGCAAGATTCGACAATTTTTTTACCAAATCCATTTTTTATGAATCAGGAATTTGAAACCGTGTGTTTTGAAAATCGCAGATTTTCAAAATTATTTTAAAATTGAAGCATTAGAAAAGAAAGTTTGTAATTGTGTAAAGAATTACAGTACACACGCTACTGTGAAACAAAATTAGAATACTTTGTGTGTAGCTTTCAAATGATGATATTGTAATGCTTGTCACACATGCATTGTAATTTTACAATACATACATCAACCATCCGCGATACAGTAAATGCATGCAATGCATGTCATGCATTGCAATTTTACGCTTACAGAGTATTGTAATTTCACTTTACAACATCGTGATTGCATTTTGCGTTACATGCGTATTGTAAAAACATCTGAAAATCTGAAACATAAAAGTGCAGGTCTCAGCTGGGTGCCTATGAAGTTTCAGAAACGGAACGTGCCAGCTGCAGAGGTCGCACGGAAATTTTATAACCGCTAATTGTTAGAGATTCGTGGAAATTTACGGAAAATTCAACAAAGAAGTGGTTTCATAACGAGGAGCGAGTGTACCTTCCACAGTATAGACCCGAGCTGTATAGTAATTGTGGCTCTCGCATAAACTGCAACACACAGCGGTTTGATTGTCGTTCCCGGCTCGCTTACTGGTCACTCTTGCAATTGTAAAGAGTATATAACACAATGAGTAGCCGCGGACACAATTATGTCATATCTCTCGAATCGTGACCTTCGACGAGACAAGCGCGATCGGAAATCATTGTTCGGAAGATTGTTGTCTTTCGAAGAAGTCGCTGAATGTCCTCGTGAGATCATCCATTTCTGCTATACCTATAGCAGAAGCAGGCCCAGGCCCCAGCTGATGGGAGAGACGAGTTAAAGGGAATGAGAGTTGGGAGGGGAAAGGGGAAAAGGGGCTGAAAGGGGGAGAGAATAAACGAGACTTCAGGAGCGTTTCAACTAAAACTTTTTCTCATTCCTTTACTTTAAACTAACGTACACTTTTAAAAAATTCAATCACTTTAGTTCAATTTTCATCAATTCTCAATGATGAACTATGAATTTTTCAGTAGAGTCGGTTCATTTTAATGTGAAATGCTTCTGTACAAAACGGTACGATTTTACCGTTCTTGAAATATTTCTTAATGAGGGAAAATTTTCGCTCAGTTGTACCTACAACTTGTGCTCGTCTCAGAGATTAGGATTTCCGTGATTTCTCGTTATCTTTGTTGTTAAAGCGATGGGAATCCTTGAAACGCGTAAACATAAATATTGTCGATACATTTATGTTCGATATGTAGTTTTAAAAGTTATTTCTGCTTCCAAGTGAAGAGGGATGCTTTCACAATGACAGTACGCCTTCTTTTTAAAATTACAATACCGCTCCCACCCATGCAATCATGCATATATATCAAGTGAAATTATTGAACGGCCTGCGGTAATTATAGCACATGTTGCTATGCAATTATCGTGCCAGTTAATTTTACCTTATGTCAATCACAACAATTACAGTCTGCACAATAATTACAGTAGCCCTTATATTGCGATAATTATGCTCCCTAAAAATGGAGGTGAACTTATAGTTTTAAAAGCATTTTTTAAGCATGAAAACTTTGCTCTCGGTGTTCGTTTTGTGTTGAATATTCTAGTTGGAAAGAAGCTTGAAACCACAACAATCTTTAATCGACTGCATGAGATCTATAGTAGAGCCAGCTCTGGACAAGAGAGCTTGGAGAGAAAAACACGGTACATCGAGAGGCAGAGGAGCGAGTCCATGAGAGATTTCCGCTTTTTCGAAGCAATCTAACCGATTTTTATGAAAATTGAGAAACTTAGATTCCATGATTAATCTCTACTCGGAGTAAGAGAAGATTAACATATTTTTTAGTTTAAATTAGCGATTTACTGTTCGCAAATCACAATAAGTAATTGCCTTCCAAATATATATCAAGAGGCTTCTAAATTTAGCATGGACACGAACCTTCAAAAGCTCTCGAAAGTCGGTAAATGCGGGTATAAGGAATCTACTTACACGGAGAAAAATGCAATTCAGCGGTTTTGTAGCATTTGCACAAATTCATGAAACAAAACTTTTATTATAAGACAGAGTCCAAATATACGGTAATCATTCCTAAACAGTTTAGTAATGGTTTCTGTACTTTTGGGAGTTTGGTAATCATTCCTAAATAAGTTTAGTAATGGTTACCGTATTTTTGGACTCTGTCGGGAAGTTTTGTAACTGTTGCAAGGCCACTGAACTCCATTTCTCTCCGTGTAGATTTTTTTACATTCACGTCTTTACAGTAAATTCATATCGTCCCGAATTTCAAAATAGATTAATTTTTAAACTAACGATTATTTTCACTTGAGATTTTGGGTGATTATTAAACTCAACTTAGTCTGATGATGATCAAAATTTCATCCAAATGGGCGACCTTTTTCCGAAAAAGTATAAATTTCTCTGGAATCGCACATAAGAAAACGGAACGAGAACAAGAGAGAGATAGATTGTGAGAGTTGGGGAAGGGGAAAAAGGAGGACGGTGCTTGGTAACAAAGAAAAATTGACACTCCCTCGTAACAATATTAATTCGTAAGTTTATTCCACAAGTTTCGTGATTCTATTTATTCTGTTTATATGCATTCTATTTTATTCTTCCGTTGCCCGGGTGCATTTGCTTTTGTACGATGTTTATCGAGCGTAAAAAATTTCGATGAAAAGTTCCCTGTGCACCAGAGGCAATACTTCCGATATTATAGACTTTCCTTAAGAAATATGAAATAAATTACAAGTAGAACTTTTTCTCTTCTTGTAGAATTGGAAACTTTTGTCTTATAAGACTAGACTGGTCTCGTATTTCCTCCAGTCTGTCGAGTTCTCCACATTTTCTTTCGTTTTTCGAACATCCTAAATTTCCCGAAAATCTCTAGAGACGTCTTTGTCAAGAGGAAGATGTGTGGTGAATGATAGCTTGCTGGGTACTTGTTTCAGGGGAGAAAACAGAAGATGATGTATTAAGATGTATTTTTAAAGATGGGGAGATCCTCTATTACTTAAAGGGTGGTTTAAAGATGATGAAACCTTTTAAGTAAATCTTACACTTTTTGCTTCTATAAGAAAAAGTAGGTTAATTAATTTTTTACCAATTATTGGCTTACTCAAAACTTGATAATTGTTTAATACCTTACAATTAATGATTTTATTTGAAAAACATATTTGACTCTTCATAGAATGGTTACAGTTTACTCTCAGCATTAAGAAAGTTTTTCTTCCGTGATGTCAGCTTAGATTTGAAAGGCTACTCGCTGCATGGTGCTGCCACCTTTCTCTACATCTAATACACGTACAACTAAACAACCTCGTATAAAATATCTTCTATTTTTTTTTTAAATCATTACGTTTGCAATTTGAAATCGCAACTTTTACAAAAAGTTGTTTGTGTCTTTTTGACTATTTTGAGACTTTTCATTGCATATGAGTTGACATGCATTTTCCGCAAACTACACGGAAAAAAGAAAATGAATTTACCATTTAAAATAGTTAACATGCGCTCTGAACGCAGTTTTCCTGGAATTTAGTAACTTTTACTATTTAAAATTGTACCTTTTGCAATAAAAAAGCAGGGTTTGCAATTTTCTTAGTAAAAATTACAATTTTAAATAGTAAAACTTACTAAATTCCTGGAAAAATGCGTTCAGAGCGCATGTTCACTAGTTTAAATGATAAATTCAGCCATTTTCTTTTTTCCGTGAAAATTTATTTCGGAGTTTGGTATTTGTAAACACTAAAGATGGAAATGAGGTGTAATAAAGAGTGTCGGTAGTTTTCCGAAGATAGAGGAGAGTTTGGAAGGTCGAGGATTGTTCTTTTGTCGTAGATGTGACGGGAAGTATCTGTCCAAGGGAATCGCGATTGGGGCGAATAACGAACACCGGTGCGTTCATTATGATCTTGTCTTTTCCGACACAAAGGACCCATGAACTGTGCTTCTCCCCAAACTGGTTCGATGATGCAATAACTAACTCACGGGACCTCGCATAAATACTCTCCAAGCTCCACAAAAGCACGTACACGCTCGAATAAAGGGAAATAAGCGCGAAGTCAAGCGTGCTGCAAATCCCACGAAACTATTACACGTAAGCTAACCATGCAGGGGGTAGTCGGTAGTTTTCTGTATATTTTATGAAACAAAGAAACGTTATAGGCGCAAAAGAGCCGTAACAAATGTCTTTCATCTAGAGTTCCTCCTTATTGCTAAACTGCGCAAAATGAACCTTTTAAGGCTAACATTTCCATATTGAGAACTTGCAAAACGCCCATAAAACTCACGAACCCAAACGGATAAGTAACGGTCAGACCAAGAGAACTGTTTCTCTTCCATTTTTTAATAATTTCTAACGGGAAGTGTGTTTTTTTCACGGAGAAAATTGGATGTATATATCCAGATGTTCAATTGAGGTCTATGGATGTCAATTGAACGTCTTGATGACATGCATTTAAAGATGCAACATCGACGTTATAACATCGACGAAATCGATGTTTTTGGTTCGATATATCGATATTTTATCATCGATGTTTTGCTTCCGATATATCGATGCCAAGTATCGATGTTAAGATTCGATGTTCGATATCGAAAATTTCATGAAACTTTCATGTTCATGAAATTTTAAAATAAATATTTTTTAAAAATAAATTGCTATAGCAATTTATTGTTGTACTTGCTATAATATAGTGAAATGACTTGTGAGTACATTTTTAGCAATATGGTTTACATATTTATTACCGGATTGTATAATTTAATTTTTTAGTTGACTATATACATTTATATACATTTTTTAACATAATTGTCTTATAATAATATTTAAACTATGAAAATTAGGGAAAACATCGATGTTTTTCCGATATATCGATGTTTTTGATCCGTTGTATCGCTCACATCGATACACCTCTTTCCGATATATCGATGTATCGATACATCGATATTCCACTTTCGATGTTGCATCTTTACATGCATTTTTCTCATGATATATGCAGGAGATGTCGTTTTCCTAAGATAAACCAATTATTTATCGCCGCTCTTTGAGATTACAGTTAATATGGGAAGTAACACATGTCCTTAATTAAATTTGAGAGCGTGTATTTGCGTAGGTTGTTTACATGTATCTTTTAGATAGAAAATTGCAACAGCTCGAGTCTGTGAAACTCTCCGCGTGTGTGCAGTGTCTTGTGTATGTGCAAATGCTATTTTTCTATTATTTGGAAAGAAAGGTAAGTACTCGCAGGTAAGTGAGATCAATATATCTATTAAGGTAAACATATAGCATGAAATCTTTATTATATCTAATATATGTTATTGTGTCTAACTTTTGTCCACACTTCATTTATATCTATAGAAAGCTTTCAGTGCTGAGTTAGTCTTTCTGAGACCTGTAGCGTGCGTAATCGATAACCAACGTTATTTCAGTATACTCGAGTGTACATACTTCCTTTTTATCAGCAAAAACTGAAGCATCAACCACATGAAAATTTAATAGGGCCTATTTTTGGGAGCTTAAAACTGCATAGTTAGTTTTTACCCTCTTCACCCCTTTCGTCTGCCGAGAAAGAAAAAAAACAATAATTTTGCTGATTGGGACAGCAGAATTGTCAGTATTTCTTGGCCAATCATTGAACCCGTTGTCCTATATTGCAGTGATATCCACGCAGTCAATTCTAGGAACTTTTATTTCAAATACTTCAATTTATAAAAATCTCATCATTATTTTATGCTTCGCTTTCATATTTCAAGTTCTTGACGCTAGACTTCATCCTTTATGTTCGAGTTAGTTTATAAAACTGGTCAATATTGTACACTGAATACACAATTTCAAACATTGTATGAAAAAAATTTCAAAATTCAACTGAAATAGGCCTTGAAAATTGGATTCCCTTGTGCAGGCGCAGAATCGATATCTGGTATGTTCGAGATCTCTTCGTATGTTATATACCATCATAAGCTCAGTGGATAAAATTAACACAAAATGAAACCTTGCACATTGGAGCAGAGGATCTAGGTCTTTATTTTAATGAGGGTAGTTTTTTAATCGTATAAACATCTCCTTTAGGTCAAGCTGCGGTAATTTCAACAATTAATTAAAAATTAATTAAATTAATCATATCCTTGTCAGGATAGACGTCGACACTATCATTTTTTTTTTGTTAATTTGTTAATTTTTTTGTTAACTGGCCTTATGGGGGTAGCATATACCATACAAAGGGATCTGGGACTATACAAAGCACCAATTTCGTTAGCAATTCTGACAAGATGACGTTAACAGAATATTTTGGTCGCAATTCGAGCCCGAGTTTCTGACAAAGGAACTGCATAAGACATCGCAAAAGGCACCCTTCGACCCTTTTCAGGGGGGTGCAAGTTTCGGTTTGAACCCGCACACACGCGTGTTACATTGTTGAGCCTAAAGACAAAGAAACCCATCTCGTGCAGTTGATCCTCCTATTTCTCGTAGATTCTCGATTTTCACGTCTTTTCCTCTCTACTGGGTTCGCAGTAATTTTCGATCGGGTGAAGTGAGTACAGCTGAGAGCACGTAAGAAATCATAGAAAAACAAAAAGCAGAGAGTTTATCCCAGTTGTTGTGTCAGAAACCGGTACGATGGATGCTATGAGGCGAAGAGCCCCCCTGGCCTGTCACAGCCTGTCGGCCGAGGTTACACGAGTCCTGACGAAAGGCCACGAAGTGCTGGCAGTGCGAGACATCACGTAGCCGGTGTTGCTAGGCGGATTGGAGGGGGACCGGCTTTCTGGTAGTGGGGCATGCCGGTATAAAAGTCGCGTCATCGGTGCCGGCGAATCAGTTGTTCGAAAGTAGCGCGACTGGATACGTGGCATTGCCGCGCTTCTAACACAGACTAAAGGATAGGGAGAACAGTCCGAACAAAAGCCGGTAGTCGAGCAGCTCGAGTTTTTTTTTTCTATTTCTGTTTCTGATCGTTTCCATCGTTAGTTTTTCACCATTTTTTCGTTGGTTTCGATCTTCGGAACTCGAGAGTGACAAGTTTACCTGATTTCTGACACACAAACCTTTGTCTTCAAGCCATGGAGGTTCTACCTTGCCCCGTCAACGTCAACTTCAGCAACAATAGAGGTAGGTTTTATCATGTCCTCTCCATTTTCACCAGTTCCATGGAAAAGTGATTTATATTTTATGTATAAAAGTGATTGTACGAAAATTACAGTCATTTTCATAGATAAATTATAGGCTCAATGAATTGTGCTCCAAATGAATTTGGAGCAGTGCTTTCAATTGGCGAAATTTGGATTCGAAACAGTGACAATCGATTGAAAGGAAAAGGGAATTGAGAATTGGATAGGGTGAACTTTATTAATGGTCGAGAATTAAAGAGGAACATTCATGATCTCTTTGAGCGAACTTGACACTTCGAGCAGCACCGACGGAAAGTGGGGCTCCAGCTGACTGGAAGAAACAGCTGATTTTCTCCAGATATCGAATTTCCTAGTTTTGTTTAATTTCCACTTTCATTGCATCACGCTCCGTTTGACCGGAAGATAGTTTCACTTGTTTCGAGGCGAGAAAATCGAGAAAGTGGGAATCAGCTCTCAGAAAAAGCGAATCCAAATTTCGGAAAAAATTCACATTCAATGGATTAGAGTCACTCAGCCTAGTTAGAGTTAAAAGTTCTCAGAAGATTAAGAACAAAACATTTTCAAGATTGATATTGACTACTCCATTCAATATTACTCCAATTGTAATATTTAATTGGAGTAATATTCCAACTTGGAGCAATTGTAGAATTGCTTCAAGTTGGAGTCGTACTAAACGGAGCAGTCGACTCTATTTTGAAAACAATAATGTAAGATAACTTGAAACTGATGCATTCAGTCTCTGGAAACCTTTATGCAGACTTTTTTCGGAGCAATTCAAGTTTAAATTATCGTTCCATGGATGTTGGATTTGAATGGTTTTTTTATGAGCCTTGGGACGAAGAGGGTGAGGCTAACCGGGTTTGGTTTTTTTTTGTTACAGCTGGAACAGTGACAGATGAACTCGACGGAGCCTGCCAAGCTCTGGCTAAAAGGCTGGAAGTTGAGCTGAGGGCTGCAAAGCACGCTCAGCTTGCTTGTGGAGAAGTTTTGCTACCTGCAGACCTCCTGCCAAGAATAGCTAAAGACGTCCTAACCATGGCCGAAAATGAACCCTGCGGTCTCAGGTAGGCACAACTATCAATCTATCTTTCCTATTTATTAAGATTTTCTAATTTAAACTTATAGTCATAAACCCTCGGTACTTTACAAATGGTTGTAAATCTTGGGACAGATAATCAGAAACTGAATTAATAAATGGTTGTAAAGTTTGGGACGGATAATAGTCATAAATTAAAGCTATAGTTCCATCCTCGACGATTGTCTATGCCTTTCACAAATTTTACGGTTTTAAATAGAGTAGAACATTCTAGAATTTAAAAAGATGTGAGTAATAATAGATAAGGAGTGAAAGAAGTGGGAGTCGGTCGCGCGCCAAGCAGGTTTGAGCTGGCCGGCTTTTTGTCCTTGAGTCTGCGTGACTAAAGCCTTCCTTTTCATAGATATCTCGCTCCGAACGGCTAATTAAATTTGCGATTTTTTTATTTTTTTTACAGAGGTTGCACACTCTTCATCAGTTTTGAGACAGACAGTATGTGCCGAAGGCTCTCCAGGGTTCAATGCGATCCAAATGCCGTTTCAACATTTGAACTCTACCTTACTCTCAAGCAAGATCACACATCGTGGCACATTCTACTTCCACAATTTTTGAAGTAAGTATTATTCCCAAACAGCCGGAATTGATGTGCAGAATAGATTGAGAGAGTCAAGTCTAACAAATGAACTTTTTTTCTTGCAGAAATCTGACTCGTGGAGGTACCATCATGATCAGCAGGGAATTTACCCTGGAGAAAAAGAAGCTCTACCGATCCTACCAACAAGATCACTGAAGTCACTCCTTCCAGAACCTCTCATGGGTCCATTCTCTTTCGATCTGATGATCCAGTTTGAAGATTTGTCGCGGAATATTCTGGCCTGTAAATGTAAGACGAAAAAGAATGCCACGATGAGGGAGGAGAGACTGCAGCTGACATTGGATCAATCTGTAAGACACTTTTCTCCAAACTGAACCTAACATCAAATTCGTGCGCGACCTCATCTTGTGTGCAGTTCGGTTTTTTTTTATGTCCACTGTTCTGCTGATCGATCTCCACGTTATCGAGGATCGAGAGAAAAATATGAAATCTATTGTGATAGCGAGATAAAAAAACAAATTCTAGTAATGGTAGCTCTTCTGAGAAGAGGTTTATGTCTTCGTTCATGAAGATGCATCATCAAGACTTTAACAAATTTCACGTGATATGTAGTGGTATTTAGCGATAGGCAATGTTTTATTGATCAGTAGTAGTTAGGTAGGTAGGTTTTTCATATAATTTTACTGATTGGAAGTGCAGGTCGTGTGGACCATTCATCATTCTATTTCACAGTCTCTCATTTATGAATATATATATTTGGACCTTAAGCTCGTATGCAGACACGCGAACGCGATAAGGTGACTCACACGTGGATTAATTTTTAATTCTTCTCTGTGTGAGGCACTAATTGTATAATATACTGGATCCACGATTAAATGAACTTATTCTTCAAATAAGTTCAAGTCTTGTACTCAGTGTGTTCTATTGTATCGCGAGGTCGTTATATGCACGCGGACCCAGAAAGCCACACGCATTGACTATTTTTTAGACACTAAATTTATCTATTTCATCAACTTTGCTTCTTTCTTCACTTATTAATTTCTTGTATGAAAATATCGTACCTGGATTTAGTAGAAGTCAGTGTCAAATTAATTGTACGTTGTACTTCGAGCAAACGAACGAACGAACGAATGCTTTGTTTAGAGTTGATGTCTTTTTTATTTATGCGATTACGGTTTTCCAAATTGTCCGCCGACTTGATAACGATATTTACGCCGGTCCACTGAGGGTATTGTGATATTAAAAAAGCAAGTGTGATTAACGTAAGTTTTAAGTTGAAGCTGTGCGATGACTGTGCAGCTTCCTCGCAAAATAAAGTCGGGATAACTTTCCTCCAAGCGACGACGAAAAGTTGCAGGCTGGTCCAACAAATTCGAGAAATTTCTGATCTTAAAACATTCTGTTGAAAAAATTGGGTTTTCGGAGAGACCAGTGATTGCGAAAAAAGGCTTGCACACGAAATTGCCAGTTGGCTATGAAAAAAGGGGACGGGACGATTTTGTTTTGCAAGATTTCTTGCGAGGGAAAATCGTCGGGTCCACGGATAACCGTTATTCATGTGATCTTATATCATTATTATGTTTACATAGTAAGCAGAGTATAAGATGCTATTGTGTATAATATTTTATATTGAGTTGAAGGTAATGATAATATAGAAAAAAGAAAAAAGAATTAAATATATAGTATCGATAATGAAATGATAATGTAAAATATTTAATTTTTCACGTATAATGAAAATGATATTACTGATTAAGTATTGAATATCCGCGGAAAACGAGAGCGCTGCGATTTAATCAAGGAGCATTTTATTTGACGAGATTCGTGCCTTAAGCGGTCAAACGTTTCTCGCGATGCATTTCATTTAATGTGTTTCAAGGGACGTCAAGGAACGAAGCTCGTCATTTTTTCTATTCGTTGAAAAAATATTATCATAGCGCCTCCGCAGTTCCCCGGACGAATAATGTTTATATCGAGAGGGACGCCGTAAAATTGAATTATATAAAATGAAATTCGCGTCCTTCTATCATCACACATCTAACTTATGTAAGGATGATTTTCGTGTTACTTCGTTCATCTCCGTTTTTTGTAAGCAAGCCCCCAAGTATTGGTAGTGGAGTATCTATGTGTATTTAACTAAACGGATTCATGACAGTATTGTAATCTTCTTACACCAAATTCGTTTGCTTTTCCTCAAAATTTGGAGGGCAGAGTGCGAGCCATAAGTTAGACGTGTTTTAGAGAGATACTCTCGGTACTGTGACATTTATACATATCAAGAGTATCTCAAAAAAACACCAAAGAGACGTTCTTTGATCTCACGAGCGCGAGAGTCAGAGGAGATGCGAAGCTTTTCGTTTGGTCGAAAAAACTCGGTCTTTCCAAGGGAACCGTCTCGATTTGGTCGCAATCTCTCGATGACGATTCGTCGCCGCTTTAATTGAGTTTTTTTTTTTCATCATGTAGTGTTTCAGGTTTCTCTTTTTTCATTTTTAAACGCCTAGCTCTACGAATGTATTGTATCACTGACTCTTTGCAATAGCTTTTGTATTTCGTACACTATGTGATGTTATTTCTAATTTGTAATATTTACAGTAGAAGTGACAAAATAAAAAATGAAGATTTAATAAAAATATGTGACTTCTAATTGCGAGTATCCCTATCCTTTAGTTATAAAAATCCTTACAATTCGTATACCATTTTTATCATATTCGTGCAACTACTTTTTATTTCATGCAATTAAATTTCGGAAATGTTAGCCTTGAACTGTTAGAGGACAATTGGTACGTAAAAATATGACATTTGCATGCGACAAATGAAAATATTGAGAAAGGTCGCATGTGTACTTGAAATAAAAAAGGAAACATAATAGGTTCTAGAGATATCTTATCGATAAAAGCTATTGAAATATACATCTGAGAATATAGCTTTCTATTTGCACACTATTATGCTCACGGATAGACTGACATAAAAACTGATAACAAAAAGATGATATGCTCACCGTGTCACTACTGATACAAGGAAGAAAAACTTTCTCTTACTTGCACTGTAATTTTAGAATTTCAGAAGACGCGAACCTGCTTATTTTAATATAATTACCTTATGGAAATTATACAAGTTTATGCAGAGCACTTATTAATTTAAAAGTCGCGTAAGACCTTGGAATCCTAAAATCCAGACGACGATTTTTATTTGCGAGGTTTTTTTTGCCCCTTCCTTAAAAAAATTATATTAAGTTGAATGATAGAAGAAAATAATTTATATTGTATGACCTTTTGATTTATAATTAGCGATAATAAGACTTGATGTCTTCACCTTTCTTGAAAACTTAGTTTGGAGAACTGAATAAGAAATGAGAACATTTGCGTGCCGAGTAACAGTTTTCATTTTGACTAAATATCAAGCAAGATTTTCGTGAAATGTTCTGCTGTCACACACATTCGTGTTTTTGGCTGAAAACAAACTTTTTATACTAACTGACATCTCACTTGAATCCGACTTAAAATTATCATAGCAAACTGTCACGCGAAATAACAATAGTGTCACTTCTGGTTTCTTCGCACAGAATTGTTGTCTGTTATCTATAATCTTTGAATCGCCTAATCTTTTAGATTTTGGTGAAGGAAGGATTTCGTTTTGTTTATCAGGAAGGAGGGAAACATGTTTTGGCGAAATTTCATGAGTATTGAGTATTTCTATTTTGGTTGCTAATTGGAGAGAGTTTCTTTAAGAAAACTGACCAATCGTAAAGTCCTCTTGCCTGAAATTTAATTTTAGGGAGAGGTGGTTCAACTCAGTCTAAATCTGGTTCGGCCAATCGTGCAGTGCGTGCCTCTCATTTGGAATCTGCAGATTCTTGGACGAGTTGGAAACATTTATTGTTAGAATAAATAGAAATCGTTGTTTAAAGAGGAAAAATAATTTGTGCAATTTTTAATGTTTTATTCTCAACATTTGCCTTAGTTTGTAGCTTAACAATTTTTTGGGATACAGAAAATCCGAGAGAAAATCACTTTAATCTAATCTGCTAATAACATATGTGAAATCGTTTATCAAAATCCAAAAACATTTTCGACGTTCCAGCAGAGCTGATATAATACAAGAATGATTTTCATATAAATCAATTTTAATTTTGATTGATGCGAAATTTATCCGAGAAGAATGAAACAGGGTCCAATATAAGGTCCATGCTAGGTGGCTATAAATCTCAGCTGAGAGTATTAGCAAAGCTTCTAAACTCTTATCTCATCGCAGACTGCTCGTCTTTGCGACGAGTTGCACACTTGGTTGTGTTCTAAACTGGTCGATGTCAACATGAATTGAGGATACTGCCGTGAATAAATGCAGGTCTGAAGTCTTATGAATTTTCCTAGAGTGTGCTTTTGTGCAATTGTCCGAGAAATTAAATTTTCATCACACCTTCGAAGAAGCCCATTACCTAGTTTGCAGTTTGAATCAGATGTAGATTGTATAACAAGTTGAATTATAATTCAATTTTATTGAAATATCTTGGTCTTTGAAAATTGTCTTGAAATCTTCTTAAATTGTTCAAATCTTCTGGGGATCAATCACAAAATATGTGATTTTTTTTCGCCCTTTTTTGCCCTCGTCCTCCTTATCTCGTTATAGGTCATATTTATTGAACTCCCCTTGAAGAATACGTGATAAATTTTCGACTTCCCCCCAGCATTATAAAAAAAATACTGAAAACATCGATTTGCTTTATAACTTATAGTTATAGACGAGAAGATACTTTATAAACGTAGTAAGTCAGATTGTATTTGGATTCTTAGGAGTTATTTAGAACTTCAATATAAAAAAAACTTTTTCAAGATTACACGGAAAAAAGAAAATGGCTGAATTTACCATTTAAAATAGTTAACGTGCGCTCTGAACACAGTTTTCCTGGAATTTAGCAACTTTTACTATTTCAAACTGTAACTTTTGCAATGAAAAAACAGGGTTTGCAATTTTCTTAGCAAAAATTACAATTTTAAATAGTAAAAGTAAATTAAAAAAAAAATTAAATTAAATTCCTGACAAAATGCGTTCAGAGCGCATGTTGACTATTTTTCTATTTTAAATAGTAAATTTAGCCATTTTCTTTTTTCCGTGTACAGTGTTTGGTTACTTGGTTTGATATATGCTCCATGGAATCATGGATATTATAATAGCAGCACTGAAAAGACTCTATGGTTGTGACAACCACAGAAATAGTAAAATATGGTATAACTAATAATTTTCGGTTGCCACATCTACGGCTGTGATTGCCAAAACCACAAGTCTTACGTGTTTTCTTACGAGTGTTTTCTGTTCTCCTTGAACTTAAATTTTCAAGATCCAAAAAATATTTATCAACTATTCCGCTTCTTCTTGATTCTCGTATTTCATAATCAGGGTGGCCACATGTCAGGGAAAATAGAAATTGACATTTATGCTATATTATTTTTGTCATATTGCATATATAGATTTTATATTTATTTAACAGATTTTAGAAACTTTCCAAGTACATATTTCGAAGGATTGTATAGAATTTCCAGGCATTCTTTGAAATTCTTTGGGTTTCTAATGATTTCAAGAGATTTTCAATAATTTTAAAAGATTTTAGGAAGATTCTAGGAATTTAAAGGGATTACAAAAGATTTGTATAATATTTAAAAGATTTAGTGGAATTTAAAGAAATTTAAATTGGAATTTTAAATTTCCTTGTGGAATTTTAAAGGACTTTAAAAGGTTTGTAAGAATATTAAAAAAATTTTGATTTTTTTAAAGTGATTTTAAGGGATTTGATTGAAATTTGAATGAATATCACAATATTTTTATGTTTTATAAAAGATTTTGTAGTTTTATGGAATTTTAAGAAGCTTGTAAAAATTTAAAGAAAGTTTGAGATTTTTAAAATGATTGTAAGGAATTTAAATATTCCTCGTGGAATTAAAAAAAATTTTCAAAAATTATTTTTGATTTTTAAAGGATTTTGTGAGGCTTTTTTTCCAAGAATTTTTATTTAGAGATTTTAATGTATTTTAGGGAATTTCAAAGTTCCTTATTGAATTTTAAAGGATTTCACAAGATTTTTATGATTCGTAAGAGATTTTGTGAAATTGTCAACGATTTCGTGGAATTTTAATAGATTTGAAAGAATTTATGACATTTTATAAGATTTCAAAAATTATAGTTAAATTTTAAGAAATTTAAAAATATTTCTAAAAATTTCAAAAGATTTCAGTGAATTTTAAGGGATTTCAATAAGTTTGCAATAAATTTAAGAAATTTTGACGCATTTTAAGAGATATTAAAGTTCCTCGTGGAATTTTGAAGGATTGTGGGAAATTTTAAGAGATTTTTATGAATTTAAAAATATTTTGAAGTTTTTTGAGGAATTTAAAGGATTTGAAATGATTTTAAGGAACTTTAAAACAATTAGTGAAAATTTAAGGGTTTTTATGAATTATATTAACAAATTTGAAGAGATTTTGTTGAATTTAAAGATATTTCTAAGAATTTCAAGAAATTTCAATGAATTTTAAGAGATTTCTAAAGTTGTTGTAAATTTGAGAGATTTATTCGAAATTTTTGAAAAATTTCATTAGTAGTATTTTTACTGAAAATTTGTTCGCGTTTTTAATACTTTTCTGTCAGAGAAATTTTTCTGAAAGTCAGGGAAATGTCAGGGAAATGAAAAAATTGAATCTTGTGGCCACCCTGATAATTATCTTTGAAATTTATAAATGAAATAATTAGAGATTAATTTAAAAACAGAAAACTTTATTTAAAAAAAAAAAAACTACAACACGTGATATTTTTCTGAACATCCTATTCAAAGCACAATGGAAAAAAAATTGTTTTTCTATTGTCCAAAACAACTAGATGAAAATGATAATTTAGTAGATTTTCAGTATTAATTATAGTACAACGGTAACCACTCCGATTACAACCGAGCCAAGCGCTGCTTAACTTCGATGATCGAGCGAGAAGCCGTAAACCATTCCATATGTCCAAGTGGACTGTATACACTATACAATCACGTTATTATAGACTATAAATAGAGCTTGCGGAATGAAGAAATCGAAATGAAAATGGAAAGGAATAAAGTAACACTTTGCAACATATAAAAGTTGACAAAGTGTTCTTACATTTAAACCTAAATATTAATCAGATTTACTGTTTCATTTCCATAATTATTCTTTATACAAAGCAGCTTTTGAATGCCAATTTCCAACAGTTATACCAGCAGTAGAATAAGAAACGTGGATGCACTAATACGGCATAGAATTCATAGCAAGGTAGACAGAATATATAGAGTTTACAATTTATAATTTACAATTCACATCTCCTTTGCGATTTGCTTATGGAATAATGGAGCACGTTTTCGAAGTGCATCGTCGTCGTCGTCGTCGGCGTCGTCGTCGCGAGGTGCACTCGCGAGTAATAGCTGGCACAATGAAAGCAGGCGGATAATTAGATGGTTGACGCGAGGCCATCGGCGCACCTACACCGTTTGCGCTGCTATACCCAGAAGGAAGAACACTCGTGTTGTTTCCCAGTTGCATGTGCATGTGCATGCACTAATGCTTAGGTCGGGTAGTGAGTACAATGTGAACTCTGGTGAACCGGTGCTGGGAGTGGCGTTCGTTCGACTTTACGTAACGCTAGCTACTGCTATCATACCGGGTGTCTGTTCGCAAAGCCCATATTAAACTCAACTGAGGTTACGAAATCGTCTGTTTTACGATGAAAACTCTAGTCCGCTTTACCCCGATCACTGAAAACTTTGTAAATGCTCCCCTTTACCGAAAACCTCATCTAAAACTACAAGACGTGTACCTAGAACCGACCCAGGTCACGAATTTATTCTACGATATAACTTTTCATTTTATCAACAAATTACACGGAAAAAACTGTTTGGTTCGGACAACAAAACGTTTGGTTGCTATAGAAGCAACAAAAATTTTCGGTTGTGCCAACCAAATCTTGGTTCTTTCAACAAATCTGTTGTTGAAAGAACCAAACAATTTTTGGTTGCAACAAAAATTTTTGGTTGTGCCAATAACAGGTTTGTTGAAAGAACCAAGATTTGGTTGGCACAACCGAAAATTTTTGTTGTTTCTATAGCAACCAAACGTTTTGTTGTTCGAACCAAATAATTTTCTCAGTGTACCTATATCTACTGCTTTCCAAATGAAAATAGCTATGTAACTGCAGATCGGATAAGTCACCTGTCACTTTTTTGTATCTAAAATAAAATTCATGAAAGCTCTTCTTTCTTGTTCGGTTTGTAAACATACAAATGCGATGTATGCATGTAATAAATGTTATGAACCTAACTAGAAAGGTGAGCTTTTATAAATTTTGTTTTAGATATGAATTCTCTAAATCTGAATTAGTGAAAAGTCGATCACTAATTTATTTTATTGAAAATTTTTACTAATTATTAGTTGTATTTCATTATTTAATTTAGTAGTTTTGAACTTTTCACTAAAGTTTTGGTCATAAAATGACTAAGAATTAGTAGAATTTTTCACTAAAGTAAATTAGTGACCGACTTTTCACTAATTCAGATTTAGAGAGAAAAAGGTACAGGTGACTTATCTGATCTGATGCAGTTACGGCTTTTTTCATTTGAAAGGCAATAGAGTTTGCTTATAGTCAATTTTCAGTTTCATTTTAGCCTGAAAAAGAATGTCATAAAAATTGCTTCTATAAATTGGAAGCCTGGAACTGAGTACTGAGTGTATATTGTAATTCTTTTAAAGGTATAAAACGAGTTTAAAAAGATTTCAAGAGATTTTAAAATATTTTGAGACATTTCAAAAGATTTCAAGAGGTTTAACAGATTTTAGAGAATTCAAAAACATTTTTATGTTTTGAAATTATTTGAAAATCTCGAAACTCTTTGATTTCTTTGAAATTCCTTAAGGGCATGTGATACTGTACGCAATTCAGTTTTCCCAACTTTACACTCGCAATGATGAATATTATTGCGAGCGTAAAGTTAGGGAAACTAAATTTGCAATTACCATATGCCCTTAATTTCTTAAAATCACTTAAAATCTCTTGAAATCTTTAAAAATATCTTGAAACGCCTCGAAAATCCTTAAAAACTTTTTGTAATCCTTTTTAATTTTTTTTAAATTACTTGAAATTGCTTAAAATATCTTGAAATATTTTGCAATTTCTGAAAATTCAATGTACCAAAGGTTTTGAACGTTAAAATGAACGAAATATTTTTTTCCAATTCTTTTTTATCCATAAATAATGTTCAAACTAAAAATAACAATATACACATTTCAAGTTCCTTTCTTACATAATTATTTGAAATGCAAATGAATCAATATTTTAAAGCTGTTTTTAGTTTAAAATACAATCAATACAAAAATTCGTTCATTTGAACGTTCAGAACTTTTCAGTCATAAAATTCATTTAAAAGTTTATTTAAAACCTCTTAAAATCTCTTTAAATTCCTTAAATTACTTGATATCCCTGAAAATCTTTTAAAATATCTTAAAATCTTTCGAAATTCCTTGAAATTAATTTATAAGTTTATTAAAATCTCTTAAAATACCTTAAAATTTCTTAAAGTCTCTTGAAATCGTTTAAGATGTCTTGAAATCTTTAGTATCTCGTGAAATTTATTGAAAAGCAATAAATCATCTGGATTTAAATTTATTTGACTTCTAAAATCCTTCGAAATTCTTTAAAATTACTTTAAATCCCTTGAAACTATCGATACCGCGAAAATTGGAATTTATTGGCAAATAAAAATCCAGTCAATAGGTAAAACGAGTATACTGACTCCATATCCGATGTGACTCACTTTGAGACTTCGAATTTATAGAAGCAATTTCAATATAATGACAAGCTCTCTTTTATGATAGGATCGAGGATAGAATAGTAGGAAGCGGGATACACCTGAAAAAAACGTGTCGTAAATTTTTTAATATTATCTACAATATTTAACTCTTCGATTTTTTTTTTCAAAAAAATTATTGCAAAAGGCGTCAAAGCGAAAATAATTAACGGCTACCCATCCAAGTGCATTCGAATGTGCTTATTGCTTAACGTCCGCGTCTAGAAATCACTGCGCAATTCAAAACAAAAATTTAGACAATTTGAAAGTTGAAAGCGTCCAAATTCGAGTGTCTTAAATTTATAGAACGACTATATTTTATTTCACAATGAATTACTTGATGTAAAATTATTTTTTTATGATTTATAAATTTAAGGAAAGATAGAAGTAAAGAAGAGTTAAGTAGCCTCTGATTGTATGGTTGATTTATCTTTATCTTTTTATTCCCCATAAATGCGAGGAGTAACGGTGCACGAGTCAGACAGGTTGCCTGAAGTACACCATAATTTCGTTCTGTTTTTTTACGGTCTTTAGAACAAGAGATGGAATGATATCTCAGTTACAGTCTGAGTATCTTGTGCCACGTTAAAATTATCTCTGGACGTGTCTGGTTTCCCTAAAGTAATAAAAAAGTTCGAATCTTGATACTCTAGCCTAGCCTCCAGGGCCTTTGAATGAAATCAAGCATTTAGAGAAATTTTAAGGAAAAAGTTATTATTCGTTCCATTTTTATTTCTTTTGGGAAAAGAAACTGATAAGCTTTTATATACCGGAATTAGTTAAGTAGTTATTTCAACATTTTTCGTTTCTATATATTCGTAATTGAATGTGAAAATATTCATCTTTGAGTATTTTAAACAAACGCTAATCATTTTTTAAAAAACATTGAATATTAAAAATGTATTTTACGCGAAAGAGGCTACATCACTAAGCCGCTGTTTACAATGTTTTTGTAATTTGAGGAGCAAACGAGCGGAACTTGAAATCTGCAAGTTTCATAATGTTCTTGAATATTTACCCATTCTATAAATTTAAAAATTCGACGATAACAGATTTTAAAACCGGTTGTGTGCCAACGAACTCTGCATATATAAATAACGTCTATTTTTCATTTTTAAGTGCACTTCTTGCTAAATATTTATCGCTTGTTAAAAGTTAGTTCAGTCAGTTTAGAAGAAGTATAAACGAAATTCGTGTGGTTTTTAAAGAATTTATGATTGAAGAAGAAGAACATGTCTATATTTAATATTTATGTAAATTATAAAAGTAAAAAATAGTTAAACATTTGTTTCCTTGGAAAAATAACTTTTTTTAAGAACGCTTTTTACTGCTATAATAATATTTTTAAAGAGAAGTACTATAAAGTGCTTGTTATGCAAAAGATTAATTGCAATTTGCACGAGGAATGCATATTTTTAGAGTCAATAAAACTAAATGATTAATAAAAGGTGGTAATAATTTTTTCTCTGCTGTTTTAAAAGCGAGTTTAAAAGCTCACATTACTAAATAGTTTATCTACTATGTATATATATAATGCGAGATATTGTAGTTTTTATTTTTATTTTTTTCTTAATTTTTCGAATCTAACTTTATGTCGGACTTATGTCTCAGATCCATTTCTATAATCCTGCTTTTCAGTTTAAGTTGCAAACAAGCCTATAAAAAGTATTCTCTCTGAAAAGAAAATTTCTAAAAATACCTTAGAATCCTGGATTTCTACTTTCTAGGATATAAAGTGATTTGTGAGACATTCGATTGAAGTTAACTGTTCAATACTGTTAGAAGAGAAAGAAAGAATTCCTCCGACTAGACTGAAATATCGCATTTTTTCTTGAAAGAAGCAATTCAACTTAAAGTTTTTCGAAACGTAATTTTGAAGCAAATTGTTTCATGTCTTAAAGTTTAAGTACTGAAAAATTTCGCCTTTAGTAAGATCTAAAAGTAAAGTTTTTCCAGCAAAATGTTGGATATTTTGTTTTAGTGTTTCACATGTTTCTACATTGGTTCAACTTTCAAAAGAATGGTTTTTAAACAGTTACTGTAAAAGCTCAATTTATTTACCTATAAATTACCACTGAATATACCTTAATATAAAAAAATTGTTATTACAAATTGTCAGCAGGAAAATTGAAATCGTAACGTAAATAGAATGTGGTTAATTCGAAAGCTGAAAGATATAGTACATAAAACGTAACGTGTATCAAATTCAGAATCATTTTGAACAACCCACTTCGAAATTCTCTGCGCAAAAAGACCCATTGCCAAACAAAGGTCTAAAAAAACTATAAAATTTAATTAAATTTCGTTCTTTCACGTTCAACCAAACATCAACTCGACGATTCAACTTTTTTATTCTGAATGCGTGTATTCTAGGCGCTCCTAGTCTCTTGAAGCTGATTATATGCCGGGCTTCGTTGTTGTGAAAAAAGTTGACTCGTATCATAAGGAAGACCGGGTTGAGGGGTAAAGGGGTGAGAAAAAAGGAGAGGCAGAAACGATCGTAACGTTCGTCGCCTCGATACGGCTTCGGGGTCCCGTGAAAGGTGCTCGCGAAAGCCGCTGCTTGGATTCTCTGAAAAATAACCAGTTGTTTTCGCGGAATGGCCTCCAGGTTCATTTACAGTATCTGTAATATAGTACACAGCATCCAAGATGAGATGTCTAATTGTTCACTGTCCATTAAATTGCATTGTTCTACTACTTTATGTTCTGCTATGATTCTACTATGTTCTACTTTAACTCTCCAAATTGGGCCATTTTTTCACCTGAAATCATTCACAAATCGCAGAAATATCAGATCTTTTGAAGGTGTTTCCTCAAATAAACTCAATACGCAAACGGATACGCAAACGCGTATGAAAAACGTAAAAAAGTATACTTTTTTAAGGT
>CAJFCP010000152.1:237416-251138 GCA_904066005.1 Synergus itoensis | reverse complement strand
ATATATATTTGCGTAAAAAAATATACTTTTTTACGCAAACGCGTATGCGTATCCGTTTGCGTAAGAAAGTATGCTTTTTTACGCAAACGCGTATGCGTATGCGTATCCATTTGCGAAAAAAAGTATACTTTTTTACGCAAATATATATGCGTTTGCGTATTGAGTTTATTTGAGGAAACACCTAAAAAAAGTATATTTTTTTATGTTTTTCATACGCGTTTGCGTATACGTATCCATTTGCGTATTGGATTTATTTGAGGAAAAACCTTCAAGGTGTTTCCTCAAATAAATAACGAATACGCATACGCATACGCGTTTGCGTAAAAAAGCATACTTTTTTACGCAAATGGATACGCATACGCATACGCGTTTGCGTAAAAAAGTATACTTTTTTACGCAAATATATATGCGTTTGCGTATTGAGTTTATTTGAGGAAGCACCTAAAAAAAGTATACTTTTTTACGTTTTTCATACGCGTTTGCGTATACGTATCCATTTGCGTATTGGGTTTATTTGAGGAAACACCTTGAGGAAACACCTTGATGTCTTTTTTAGAAATCTTTAGAAACCTTTTAAAACCTTTCGGAGCTCCTTGAAGTCTTTTGAAATCCCTTGAAATTTTCGAAAAAAATATTCTTCAATAAGCATTAAATGCTGATTTATAACTGACATCAGCTAGCTCTTGAACATCTTTATGAAGAATTATCTATATGCAAACTGGAATGGATATTGTCGTGATATTGAATACAAATAAAGACTGGGATTGAAAATAGGGTTGGAATGAGGGTTAAGCAGAAGGCGAACGGGGGAGAGGGTCAAAGCTGAAATAACCTCCCTCTGTTCATCCCCCTTTAACCACGAACTCAACCGAAAAGCACCGAAGTAGTTTAGTGTATAGAATATATAGATGGTCAATTCTCCAGTGAGTAATAGAACTGCACAAATTCAAATGCATACTCCTAGCCACACAAGTTTGAATTCTAACCACAAATGACCGATTCTATGCTGCAGTTATATGATGATAGCATTACTATTCCCAAAGCGAAACTATCGATAGTATCTACTTGAGCTTCCGGTTCTGAATTAATTGGGAACGCTGGAAAATGTCAGGTTCGGATTGGTAAACTTGGTTCGGTTTGATAGGATCTTTGTTAGATTATGCATATAGAGATATAGAGGTATACCAGATATACATGTAGATTTGTAGATATATACGTAAATCGTAAATGGTAACATAATTTAAGTACTGATTTTGTGATACTGTAATTTATTCATCGAATAACTTATGTTTAGTTAGAGTAATCGATAATATGAATCGGTTTTCTTTCATGAACATTATATACTGCAACGTTGGCAATTTTATTAATAAGAGTAATTTTTTATTTTGAATATGTTGCAAAGACTTTTCAATGAAATATCATGAGATTCATGAACATACGAACATTTCTTATATATGGATGTAGTGTACATATTAAAATTATTACAGATTTCGACTCAATTCGGATTAAAATAGTCCATGACTTAATTCTTAAGCATTTACAATAATATCATTATTATTAATACTATTTTTTTAATAATTATTATTAATACTATTAATACTAATGTACATTTTTTTCTTTTGTTTCAGGAATACACTCGGGTTTCATACTTCCTATTGTCTCTGTGAGTACAAATTTATTTCACATTATATTTTCAACTGAATTGTGTTGTTTTTTAAGTCAACTTTCCACTGTTGAGATAAAAAAGCGTAAAAAAGAAATAATTCAAGTATACCAATGACTGTTACAATCTCGTCCGCTCTTTCACAACTGATTTAAGTGTAGATATATGAATCATTTAAAACGTCGGATTTATAAAAGATAACAATCGAAAATCCTGAATAAAAGATTTTTTTTTTCTTTATAACAAAATAAGTCACGCAGCGCTGCTTAGAAATTAACGCCTGAATTTTCTGAAGCATGTGATTGAAGTTCCTCACTTCTATCATTTTTACATGTGACTGAAATTTCACTAATCCTATAATTGTAGGCAATTATTTAAATATTTAATTACAAAGGGCTCTTATTTTGCTGGATATATATTATATAACAAAACTTCCAACTGAAATTTTTAACACTGATGTGTCGTTTCCACTCTGTTCCTCTTTTTCGCCCCCCAACATGTGGTCATTCCCTTGTTCTCTCCATTTAACAGTTGATGTATCCCGGTTTTTAGCTTAGGTACGGTTAATCGGGTCGATTTTCGTCAAGGGAAGTGACCAGCTGTTCAGTTTGTTGTTGCAAACTTTTGTAACGAAGTGGGAAACAGAATAGCTGAAATATCATAGTAAGAAGAGAAGGTCAAAAAGCGGCTCGCTTTTTGGATGACGTACGGCGTGGAAAATGTCCAAGAATGGACAATGGTCCTCGGGCAAGTATCGGAAAAGCTCTGATTCGTCAGGGCATCTCGTTACGCTTTTTAGCGGAAACTAACACTGCTTTGGAATGAACCGCGCACCCAAGAAATAGTATTCTTTCTCTCTTCCACTTCACCGCTCGCTTCGACCGAATTTTAATAGAGGAAAAAATTAATTAGTCATGCCGTGCAATATTATCCGATGCCAAGAAGTTATTGCACGACTCTTGAATCCTAGTCGTTTTTTCTGCTACCGTCCGAGTGGAGAAATGTAATGAATAATGGTCGCATATATGATATCGTTCCAGCCTCGAGGAGAAAGGGCGAGCAGCAAAACTTTTGCTCAATTTCTGCTTTTTCCCTGAAAGTTTAATCTCGACAAAGTCCTCTATGCGATAGGACGTTAATTAAATACCGGGAAAATTGAAATTTCCAGCGGGAGAGAGCAAGAAGGCACACATAATAAATTACACTCGCGCGCTTGCTTCAAAACCCACGCGAATCCATACGCGTATAGCTTCCCTTTATCGAATATAAATTCTTCATGAATTATGCATACCTTACTTCATGAAGCTGTATTCTGAAATTAATTAGTGTGAGTTACATTTTATGACTTGAACACGACAAGTGTCGATCATAATGGTTAGAAGGCAGAAATAAGGATAATTATATGTATTAGTAAATAGATCTTATATTTTTGTTTGATGAAAAGAGGCATTTTTTTTTTTTTAATTAATACTTATTGTCTGTGTGGATAACATGAAAGGTGATCGGACAGATTATAAAAGGCAGGTGTTTATGATTCATGAAATTTGGATCGGGCCATGTGGCACGGGGGGAAGGTCTGTCAGCTGATCTTGTGGGAAAATCCGAATTTTCAAGTTTTAATAATTATTTGCATAATGTTTGAATTACTGATTATTTAGCTACAGTGAGTGAATATAAGACTGAAATTTGGCATATAATCTAAAAAATATTGTTTATCAATTGATAAACGAATAAATTTCTGTTGATACTATCGGTAACAAAATTTAGAATAGAATTTCTTGGACTTCATTTAATTTGTCGGTTTATTAAGATCAAGAAAGAAGTTGTAAGTTTTTCGAGTTAAAAATATACAGTTGTTTGTCTTAAACCTCTGCATTTTAAAATCTAGAGAAGGCCTTTATTACATTGAATGACAAAAATACTCTTTCGTATAATTAAACAAGACATTGTCTTTTTGTTTGATCGAAAACAAGACTTTTCACTTCAGCCTTAAAGCACTCTCTAATATTTAAATTTCAAATAAATCTAAATTTGGAATCGTACGATGATGGAGAATCTTTTTAACTTTCGTTGACACTGATTACATAATTAGATTTAGAGCTCATTAAGTTTACAACGAGAGTCGCGTTTATGTCGCATTCGTGCTTTCTATGTATATGTGTGCTATGTACAGTATATAGATAGAAGCATCGACTGGTTTGGTCATGACCTACATTGAGGTGTTTACTCCTCCCTTCTCTACCGACATGACAGTTCCCTGCTAGGAACTGACTAACGTTAACCGAAGCTCATTGCTCGTTACACAATAAGAAATCTCAAGACACCAATCTCGATACAGCCTCCGAATGATATGCTTATAACAAGTTACAGAGCTTCTTTATTCTTTTTTTTATTTTCTTCATTTATCAATAATTCTTATAAAAAAGTCTGCCTTGTTGCAACACGAAAACAAGATCATAAAATCCATCAGTGTTTAAAAGCATAAATCCCGAGATTACTCCTTAAAAAGTGTGTACATAAAAGTTTGGGTAACATGTATTGAACACATCCAGCAAGTTCATAAAATTTTAGCCTGCAGCATATTTTATTTCTTATAACATTTTCGGCTTTTCAGTTAACTTGTACTTAAAAGTTTAAATTGAAAAGTTCTCCTTGCGGCAGTTCCGACTTCCATTTTCTACCAAGTATATGTGTATTTACTTTGGCTTTTTCATTTTTTAAATTAAATTCATATCTTCGGCGAACATTAATAATAAAAAGCCAGGTGTTTCCGGCATTGGATTCCCAGAGGGACTCAAGAACTGGAAATAAAGGAAAATATACGAGTGTAATACAAGAATTCATGAGATCTGACGTACGAACAGGAACAGATGGGAAATGGATTCAAAGAGAAAGATTTACACGAAATTAAATGCTCCTACTTATATTTTATTCAAATCTAGCGAACTCTTCCGTAAAAAGTTTTGGTTACTGAATTTCTTCCCTTTGTAAGGTTCTTTTGTGTTTAAAATGATATTTAAAAAAAGAGGCTTTTCGAGAAATAATTAAATTCTTAAATAATTGCTCGTTTGAGTAATTTCTGAATATTCCAATAGCAAAACTTGAGTTTCGCAAAAAGCTTCTCAATTCCCAAGTCAATTAGCACAAACCCTCGACGAAAATTCCCTTCGTCAGAAAAGTTTTTTTATTTCCCTTCCAGCAACCGTACTCCCAAGTGTAAATACATTCATTTAGGGGCTTTTAACATGATTTTACATTTCCGGGAAATATTCCGCCAAGTTGTGTAAGAAGAAAAGTAAAAAATCTCTACTTAGAGAATTGGCGTGAAAATGGGACCTACTGTGCGGTGCAATCGAATTTCGAAACTAAAAAACAGTCACCGTTATAAAAGTCACGGATCGGTGCGAACGTCATGCGAATTGAAGGATCTGCAAAGTAGCTAGAGTGCCAACCTCCGAGTCAACCTCACAACTTATAGTAAACCGGCTGGTTGTTCGTACCAAGGTTCCTACAAATTACCAAATTTATGGTGTACCTTTTCCCATGAGCCAGCCCGTAATAATAGGCCCGGCTATTTGGTTGTACTTCCCTCCCCTTCTCTTTTATTTTGCCTCTCTTTCTTTTTCTTCGTCCCTTTCTCTCTTTCTTTCTCCCTCTCTTACTCGACATTATTTCTACTCTCTCCTCTCGGTGACGTTGCAAAATGTGCACTAAGCTGGCTCTGCTTAGTCGGAATGAATTATTCAGTTTCATTTTCTGAGTTATTAACGATAATGGATTGTCGTGTGAGGAAATGTTGAAATATTTTATTGAAGATAAAACTGTCACGTATGACGACCTGATTAATTGTCGAGTTGGAAACATATAATGCAGCTAAGAAATTACTATTTTACTTATTCAGGGTGGCAACTCATCCTGGAAGAAACGCCAAATATCTTCTCGGCTAGAGAACACTAAACTTGGGGAAATTCGAAGGGAAATTCTCGATGAAATTTTACTACTGAAATATTAATTCAATTATTATTTATTTATTTATTCGTTTAATGATTAAAAATTGAAAACGCAATTGAAAATGATTGGTTTACTTTCTAGATCTAGATGATAAACTAAGCTAGTTTTGAAATCCATCTAATATAGGGAATTTGTTTATACGATTTCAATAAACCTGCTTGTAAATCGTTCACACCTCTCATTAGAAATTGGTAGCTCGAATAAGTAATTAGTTCAAGTTAAGAATTATGTCTTGAGTAAGAATTTTTCAGCCCTGGGCAATTTTTCAAAGTATGTACACGTCTGACTCATAACTGGACTTTAAAGAGCGAGTTGGCTATGTTTACTACTGTTTATAACATTACATAAGATATTGATTAAGTAAGAATGACTTCACTACATTGTGAGGCTAATTAACTTTTACAAGTTTTCTAAACCCCTTAATTCTAATTTCAAACCTAACAAGAAAAAGTAGAACGCACTCTGCATAATTAAAAACGAAACCGAAAACAATTGCTTCAGTCCTTTTGTACGTCGATGCCTTTTTAAATATTGTGTAAAAGAATAGTTTTTTTTATAAAGTTTATATACGGAAAATAATTTATTCTACAGAAACATTTGTGAAATTGGTATTAATTATAATCTTATCGAAAGAGAAAAAGATATGAAAAAATCATTTCTGTCTGTGGTATCTCTCATTCGGATAAAAAGAGCTTCGTGTCAATGATCGCAGATGATCATACGTTTTATTGCTCTTACGGGTACTCAAGCGCGGTATTTTAATTGGTTGATGATACGTGCACGCGACTCTTATCTGAAACTCTTACGACTTTTTGATACCAAGCTCGCGGTTTATTCGTTTGCCACAGATAAGTAGTTAATAAGTTTCTATTGTTTCTTATCGCAGTTATAGGTGACCCACCTAACTTGCCGGTGACTCATGCTCACTTTTAGTGTGATAAACTACTCGCAGAAAATCACGTTATAGTCTTTTAATTTTCTTTCCTCACCGACCTTTCACTTTAATATAAAAAATTTGAAAAATCAGTTAATGTTAGACCTGCACCCAGAAAACAGTTTCTTTAAATCAAAGAAACATTTCTTTGATATACGGTCAAAGAAAAAATTTCTTTAAATTAAAGAATTTTTTTTTGATTCAAAGAAATTTTCTTTGATATGAAGAAAAATTTTTGGTTTAATTAAAGAAAATTTCTTTGAATCAAAAAAACTTTCTTTAATTTAAAGAAATTTTTTCTTTGACCAGAAATGTTTCTTTGATTTAAAGAAACTGTTTTCTGGGTGTGTAGACACTTTTAATCTTTATGTATTTCAAATTGAAATTGAAATTGAAGATATTAATTATTTCTCATTGATTTTTCAAGTTTAAAAATCCAAGTGTTTGATTTCGGAGGCCGGGAAGTTAGAAGTATTCATTTCCTAAGAAGCACGTTCGTCGTGCGACTAATCGCCTTATTTGACATCATCCTTAAGTCACCTGTGTCTGTTATGTAAGTCTGCAATGTGACGATGTACAAACCTATAGAGTTGATATAGAGGCACCTGAGTGCACTTTACAAAATTAGCACGGAAAATCAATTAAGAGAACGAGCTACCTTTGCCAGTGAATTTCCCCAAACCCGAAGTTTCTCAATTTCGCGATTCATTGATAAAGAAGTATCAAGGCCGAGATTCTAACGAGTTGCAATTATTATTCCAAATTATATATATTATTATATATATTATATATTATTATTATATATTATTATTATTATATTATTATATTATATATATATATATATTCTTCTATAGAGGAATAACCTCGGGAATAACCTTTTCAGCAGGCATTTTCAATTTGGGAAGGTGGAAAAATTTGAAGAGAGCTTTAGAAGAGGGGTTGAAAGAAGAGGTTTAGGAAAGGCTCACGGAAAAGTGAAATTGCGGGAAATTGGAGGAGGTTGGAAAATTGGGTTTAAAAAGTGTTTGAATAAGTTGCTTGGAAAATTGCATTTGGAAAAGATGGAATTTTGAGAACGCTTGAATTAAAAGAAAATCAAAATCTAAAAAAGATCTAAAATTTGAAAGTCCCGAAATAAAAATCTTGATACCTGAAAATGTTAATGGTTAATAAATAAGATTTCGAAACCGTTTGACCTTGTGCTAAACGATTTCAAACTGAAAAGAAAAACCGTTGGACAAGTTTGAAAGAAATGAGAGGGAATGGATTAAATATATAAGCTTCTGATTGTGAGAAATTTATATTTTATAACGACAGTCCTCGTGGATCATCATTATAAGGCTTTGAAGGGACGGGATTCATATTTTTTAGGGTACAGGTGCCAGGGAAAACCTGTGACGTGACCAATCGATAAAAAGCGTAGCTCCTGTCGCAACGAAAAAGCACGTTCTTCCGGTCGGGTATATAGAAAAGGAAATGCAAATTAGAAAATTTTACTCGCCCAGGTGGGACGAGTCCGTGCCCTGGCATATGATTTTTGACCTTATAGCACGTACCTGTCTACGATGCTATAAATTATGCCACCTCATCGTTAAAAAATGCCTATCATTTGTAATGACGCGGGTTTTATCTATTTTAATTGGCTCAAAAGCTCTTTATTTTTATTGCACTCGTAGAAAAATACTATTATCGGAGGATTATTTCATTCTTCAAATGGATGTCACTTTTTATGGTTCGGTCTCCTTTTATTCTTTTTTTAAGAACTCTTAAGCGAGGTACTTTTTGCGTTGTTGACAAATTGGAAAGGATTGCCTATAGCAAACGAATGGATGATCTCAGCTGGAAAAAGTTGAATAAATGATCATAAATCTTAATAAATTCTTATATACTTTAACTATTGAACAATGATTCAGGCAAAAATTGAAGATCTAGTCGTTTCACTGACTATATAAATCAGATATCGACAATTCCGAGACACCCTGTATAATACTTTTTTGTATCCACATAGAAGTATCAATAGAGGACAATTGGCGTGTACCTATGTACGTGACTGGATGTAAACACGAGGCACTTTCTTGTCCTGTTTCTGACACTAATGTAAGTTGGAAGTCAGACTCGCCCTGACTCTATCTGTACGTGTCTGTCTTTGCATGCTCATAGGATTGTGCTAGTGCATAAAAATTCTCTAGATATCGTAGTCGTGAGTTTATCGTAGTAGTTCGAACCGATTTGTTCCCTGTGAGTCGCTTTCAATTCGACGGATGCATATTATATCGCCGGAAGAGAAAAATCTCACTATAGGAAAATCTCTTTCCTCGAATTCGATATTATTTTACTCATAACCAATCACTTTCACCATTTCTACTTCACTCTTTCATACTTTTCATTAAAAAATCACCTCCATCTTTTTTAGATATTACGCAAAATCTAGGAGAAAATTATGAAACTGAAGTTTTCAACGTTTACGCCAACGAAAAATTATTTTTATGTAAAAACGACGAGACATAAAATCTTATTGCACTAAATGGTTCCATTCGATGTCGAAAGACACAAAACAGCTTCAACCCCCTACCACACTAGGATCGTTCCCAAATCATCCCCTAAGTACAAAAAAAAGTCATAGCAATTCCCCTAACTTCAAGACCTAAAATTTTATTCTTTAAAATAGTTCCATTTAATGCCCAAGGAAGCTCAAAATAGTTTCATCCACCTAAATGCCTAGGTTCACCCTCAAAATCAACCCCTAAGCACAAAAATATCATAAATCCCCTAATTTTGAGTCCTAAAATCTGACTGCGCTAAATGTTTCCATTTTATGTCCAAAGAAGCTCAAAACAGTTTCATCCACCTAATCCCCTAGGTTCACCCCCAAAATCAACCCCTAAGTACAAGAAAAATTAATTAAAAAACTCCAAACTTCGAGTCCTAAAATTTTATCGTTCAAAATGGGTCCAATTTAATATCTAAAGAAGGTAAAAACATTTTTATCCATCTAACCCCCTAGGTTCACCCTCAATATCAACCCTTAAGCACAACAAAAATCATTAAAAATCCCCAAACTTCCAGACTTAAAATTTTATCGTTCCAAATGGGTCCATTTAATGGCCAAAGAAGCCGAGTACAGTTTCATCCACCTAACTCCCTAGTTTCACCCTCAAAATCAACCCCTAAATGTAAAAAAATCATTATAATTCCCATAATCTTGAGACCTAAAATTTTATCGTTCCAAATGGGTCCATTTAATGTCCAAAGAAATCCAAACCATTTTTATCCACCTAACCCCCTAGGTTCACCCTCAAAATCAACCCTTAAGCTAAAAAAAAAATCATTAAAAATCCCCAAACTTCCAGACATAAAATTTTATTATTTCAAATGGGTTCATATAATGTTAAAAGAGACCAAAAACAGTTTCATCCACTTAATCATCTAGATTCACCCTCAAAATCAACGCCTAAGGTTAGGGGTTGATATTGAGGGTGAACCTAGAGGGTTAGTTGGATAAAAATGTTTTTCTCTTCTTTGGATATTAAATTGGACCCATTTGGAACGATAAAATTTCAGGACTCGAAGTTTGGAGTTTTTTAATTAATTTTTCTTGTATTTAGGGTTTGATTTTGGGGGTGAATCTAGGGAGTTAGGCGTATGAAACTGTTTTTGGCTTCTTTGAACATCAAATGGAACCATTTAGAGCAATCAGATTTCAGGTCTCAAAGTTAGAGGATTTATGATTTTTTTGTGCATAGGGGTTGATTTTGAAGGTGAACCTAGGGGTTAAGGTGGATGAAACTATTTTGAGTTTCCTTGGGTATTAAATGGAACTATTTTAAAGAATAAAATTTTAGGTCTCGAAGTTAGGGGAATTACTATGACTTTTTAATACTTAGGGGATGATTAGGGAGTGATCCTATTGTAGTAGGGGGTTGAAGCTGTTTTGTGTGTCTTTTGACATTCAATGTAACCATTTAGTGCAATCAGATTTTATGTCTCGTCATTTTTACAAAAAAAATAACTTTTCGTTTACGTAAACGTTGAAAACTTCAGTTTCATAGAAAATTGCTGAAAGTTTCATTTTTTGTAAATAATTGTGTCGATTTTGGTTTATATCAATTTTTATGAAGAGTAAATTCTGTCCATTAGGATACATGAAATTGCTTCAGGCTTCTCGTTCGATTACTAAAGTTAAGCAGCGCTTGGCTCGGTTATGGTCGGATGGGGGCCGTTGTACTGGTGTGAAATGTATTCATTTATACAGTTTCAGATTTCGCTTTCCACGCATATTAATATATCGTCGGTATTAATTCTTCAAATTTAAAACATCCTGATAGGTTGGCCTTGACGCAATAATACGTCCAATTTTTTGGCACTAAGTCTTTTACACGGATGTTTTTGAACAATAATTTTTTTCCAAACTTTCCTGCCATTTTGGGCATTTTTTTATCGAATTCTCTCTGCCAACAAAGGGATTAAGCTAGATTGAATAATTTCACATATCCTAATTATCGCATAATTTCAATATTTATCTGGACTAAAAATCCTGTCCTTGGACATCTTTCATTTTACACTTTACCTCTCACTTTACTATACTTTTATACACTTTTAGCAGGGATTTTGCATCTGCTTTTTAGAAAAGGTACTGAAATCAGAATAGCATTTGAAATTCATGCAATTGTACCAAAGTAATATTCCGTATATGATAAGAGATTAGAAAAGGGGAGATGATCCTCTTCTATACCATTAGTTTAACAAGCCGCATTGCGGTCTCGCTGTGTCCGGATTACCCTGTACAGTGTACACCCACAGGTGTCGTAAATATACATTTTCAGGGCCGACCGATTTATGCGGTACCCCAATGCACTTTACGGCTTAATAATGCATCACTGCTGCACGATGTACGTGAGTTGAGAAACTTTTATTTTCCTCATCTCCCGAAGGCTCAAGCTTTTCTTTCCATATGGGCAGACATCTGGGCGACACGTTTTTCCGTCTCACTACAACTATTTACCAATTATCCCTGAATCTCTCACTACAAACGTAAATATTTCCTTTCCTCCCATATAACCACACATTACTCCACTTGACATAGAACCGAGCATAGAACCGACCACTTCCCCTCGGAATAAGAAGGAAATGTAAAATGGAAAAAAAGAGGCTTAGTTAGTGTCTCATAAATTTAGAAAAGCCATTAAAATACAGTATCGTTTGGACCTTCAGTTCTTTGAAATTGAAATCACTAAAAGTTTTACGTCAGGCTCAAAAATAGGTTTTAGTCCATAAAAACTCTGTGGGAGATGTTTGGGATTATTTTAAAATTTATAAAACGTTATGGATTTGAAAGCTTTGAAGATAATCGCAAAATGGTTTTAATGAAGCGAAAATGATTGATGTGCAACATCATTTAAGACCTTATTTATACGCACACAAAAATAACTATAAAATCTTAAATCTTATTAAATGCAATTAAAAAATTTATCACCATTATAAACTTTTTTTATGAAGCTCCCCGGAGGAAAAATCTATTAACGGCACAGGTAAAAATGAGGAAACTTATTGTCTACTTTATAAATTTTTATCTCCCTATAAAATCACCTTCCTTCGTGTTACATTATTATCTTTATCGGTGTAAAAAGCAGCAACAAAAAAACAGTTGTTTCTTCTACCGGATAGATTATTTTCAGATTTTCTACAAAACCGCAAAAGTAATATAATTTAATACCATGCCGATCGAATTCGCAGAAAAGCGGCCAACAATTGGTTTCAATTCGAAATAATAATCGTGGCGAACTCGCGATTGTAAACGTGGAGTCGTAAAATGCAAAAAAAGGCGAATCGGGCAAAAACTACGAATCTCGGGAAACAATAATACATATATATAATATTATAAGAAAAAAATAAAATTGTATATAATATACAATACTAGTAATTACGCGTTATAGTACAAGGCGCGGTCTTGTTTAGGAAATATGACGATCATAGATATTTTTCACGTATGCCAGTTTACCATTTGTTTAAAATAAATCGCGTCTCCTTTTTCGTCCGCGGATTTCAAATCCGGAGCAGAAGGTTCCCTCTTCTTCTTTGGATCGTCTCTTTGTGCTCTTTATGGATTAAACGGCATATTTGATATCCAATCTGCAGCAAGAAAAGCCTTCGATCCTTTGAAACTGAGAGGATCATATTTATTATGCATTTTCAAGCAGATTTGATTTCTGCTCATTTGAGTGCTCATTAAAATTTCCTGCTTTTAGTCAAGTTCCATTCAGTTCCGAGTCTATTTCGACATAGAAAATTTTATCTTCTTAGAAAACTGTGACATATGCCTGAGGCTTATTAAAGCATAATAGTATACTTTTTACTGTACTTTTTTTTTAATGTTGAAATTGTAGAAAATCTTTCCTATACTATTAGCGAGTCAAAGCGCATATGATAAATAATGTAAATTATGCACGATGGAAATGCAATAATGAAAGAAGGATATTATTTAAAACTTTCTACTTTTAGTGTATGTGATGCGATAAAAGGAAAATGATAATAAATAATGACAATGCTGTCAGCGATAGGCGAAGTAGATGCATGAAAGGCTATTTTGCGACGTGTATAAGGAAATTTGAAAAAATGTAAATCTTATAAACTTTCTACCTCGTTATAAACGACTATATGCATAAGATCTTCACACGAGACACGCCTAAGTTTACTGTATTTCATCACGCACGTGTGAATGAGCATATGTCAAGTGATGCACGTGTTTGTATGTCGAGGTAAAAGTATTATAAAGCATAAAAAGATACGCATCAGCGACTGATTTCTTAGCTGTCGAGCACCGATTAATGCTGGGAGGGGTCTCTCTTCTTGCATTCAGTCATATATGTTACTGTGATCACAAATTTCTCAACAATATTCCAGATTGTAAGGCAAATCATGGGTTACAGAGCGGAACGGGAAAAACATGATATTAAATATCAACAGCATTTCTCACCTGCACATTATACATTCAGAATATATGGATCATCCTTTTAGATTGATGCTTTGCTCTTACTTTACACAGAAAAAAAAAAGTCTTAAATCAAGCCCAAAAGTCTAGTTTTTGTTACAATTTAAGTCAGTTTTTGGGCTTAAA
>CAJFCP010000152.1:216243-227416 GCA_904066005.1 Synergus itoensis | reverse complement strand
ATTTTGAATTTGAAACTGAATAATAAAAATTACGTCGCTTTAATTTTAAAAGTCATAAGGGGTGTAAGGGCTACTTGGCCTGCATTCAGTAGCCCCTTCCCCAAATGTAGCCTTTAGGTAGCTTTTGGTCGCCCCCCCCCCCTCCCCGTAGGTACTGAATGGGCCACGTGGTTTATGAACGTTCCCTAATCTTTCCTAAAAAGATCAGTAATGATTACCGTATTTTTGGACTCTGTCTTATAATAAAAGTTTTGTTTAAAGAATTTGTGTAAATGTTACAAAACCGCTGACTTCCATTTTTCTCCGTGTAGAGAAGCTTTACAGATGTTTTCTTGATTGGAGAAAAATTGGAGGAGCAGTTTAATTGAAATTTGTTATAGCTATCAGTCCATTATAGATCATATTGGTAAACAATGATGCTTATACCGACGTAAAAATTGGAATGAAAAGTGCACTAAATTTCCTGCCATTTCTGATTTGAGATCTTGAACAGCGATCTCCTCCGTCACGCTCGTGTATATAGGACTGGAGGACTTGATACAGCGAAGAGTGGATTAAAGAAAGAAAAAAGAATATAAGAAAGATAAAAGGAGAGAAGGAGAGAGATGGAATGAAAGAAAGAGAGAGAGAGAGCGCAAAAAGAGGTTTATGGTGTTAAGGTTTGCGAAATGGGAGAAAGAAAAAGGACAGAAGCAGAGACAAAGGTAGAGAAAGAGAAAAAAAGACAGAGACAAAACTCAAGAGTAGTCGAGAAGTGAGGGAGGGAAGATTAAAGTGAGCCAGGTAAATGGTCACAGAGGAGATGAGAGAAACAGACGATAACTGGTTCTTATTTTTTTAAAGAGGTAGATACCTTAAGGATTAGAGCAGACTGCAAGAAGTATTGTAATAATTGAAAACCCCGAGGAGAGTGTAATGATAGCCCCAAGGCTCTTTGGGGTTTTGTCTTTTTCACTGAGTCGTTTCCTGTTGAGTCCCTCCTGATCAATTTTCGGCCGAAGGACCATCTAAGAATCCGGGAATTATAGGGATGAGGATCTGGATCTATGGATCCATTCGGCTACTCAATGCCGGGCAAAGGGAATTGAGGATCAATTTGACAAAGAAAGGGAGGATCGAGGATCGTCGAATGCCTCATCGGGACTTCTGGAAACGTTTCAAGAAACTCTTTACTTCGGGAACAACATAGACTGCAACTTTTTCGCAGACGTTGCGCTCCCGACCGACCCGGTTGTAAAAGTCAGGAAGAAAAATGGATTTTGGAAGTTTATCGCGTGATGCAGTGTGCTCTATATTTGTTATTCTATAGATAGATAGGTGTGTATAACTCTGGTATATAGTCAATAGTTAGCTTCAATTTTTCTACAGATCTTCACGTGTCTTGATTGATGAAGGAATCTGGTGGTATTTACTTTTTTAGAAAGTTTGAAATAGGAAGAGTGGATATTTTCAAATCCTGGGTTTTCGGTTTTAAGGGATAAGATTTTATTTTCAGGGATTTCAAAAGATTTAAAGAATAGGAATTGATGTCACGAGGTTTCTTGGTTTAAAAGGGTTTTATATATGATTTGAGGGAATTTCGGAAGATTTTCCTTTCTAAAAAGTCCGATTTTAGAAAACAAGTTATAAAATTGTGAATAAACACTACAGTTTATTCTTAATACCATCGAGCATCGTGTTTTTAGGCGTTTGGCACGGATGAAAGAGTTTAAGTTTAAGATTAGTTCAGCTTTAAGTCTTAGATACGCAATATATGCTTAAAGCTGATCGATGTCGAAAGGTTTCGCAAAATTTAGGGAGATAGTTGTCGAGCGGAGGCAAACCTGATGTATAAATTTTAAATCGATGAACACTTCCTAATAAGAGACTAATTTCCATAAAATAACATCGTCAAAGTTTGGATATTTTTCGTATAAATCGTAATCTTATACATTATCCATTATTTAAAAAAGGTACTGTCATTTTTCAAGCAGTGTTATAAGATTAATAAATTTCTAAAAACATGCGATGATAATTTAAAAAAAAAAGCGATTTAAATACATATTATACCAACGTAAACGAAAATTGTGCAATTCTATATTTTTCTTTTTGATATCTATATTATCTACGGTTCGGTTGCATTAATTACGAGATGAATGTTATCATTTTCACGTCTTTCGTATATATTATCATCTCTGGTTTCGTATGCTTCGCTCTATCATGTGATACATTGTTTTCATCAAAGTCACGAAAGGCAGATTGAAGTTAGAGTTACGTGCAAATATTAAATTATGAAATTCGCAATACATTCAAAAGTTACTTATTTAATTTTGTCTGAAAAGTTCATTTTCATAAATTATTAATATAAGAATAACAACTCGTTAAAGCCCATTCGGCCAATTTCTAATAAATTATATTTGAAGTGCAATTGAGTAATTGACACATTAAATTATGCGAATTCGGCTTATCTGATTAATAATTTTCTCGACACTTACATAATGAGTGATAAAAGTCTCATCGAGTTGAAATTGATTACATCATAGCATGTAATAAAATATGCAGCATTTGACATTGAAATGTGAACTTATGCCAGTATATTACAAGCATGTGGGATCTTTAAAGTCACCTTTAGGTGTACACATTGTGCACATGGTTACTTATCAGTAACTATTAATTTTTTAAATTGTTTTTCTTTACTTTAAAACATGTGCAATATGACTTGTTAAAATGCTACATGCAGAAAAGTGGACGTAATTAAAATAATTTATTTTCTATGTTCAAAGTTCTTGCTCCAATTAAAAGTAAATCAACAAAAAATACATTAAAAAATAATATAATAATTCAAAGGGTAACAGTTAACACAGTAATGCAGCGGAATTTTTTTAAATACATATGAGAAAATTGTAACAATTTTTATCTAACTTTATCTAAAACTAAGGCCTGTTTTTTTTTTGCACTTGTTATCAGATAGCGTGTTGAGACTATAATCACTCCCGCGGTAAATTGCGAACTGGAAAATTCTGGTTTTAAACTTTATAAATTGTAGAACTGGTCATATTTTTACGTATTAGTGAAATTATTATTTGAATATTTAAATCATATGAATCATACATAATTATGTATAATTATGACCTGTAAACATGCATGAAGGCGATTTATACGTTTAGGAATTTTTATGATGATCTAAAGGAAATTTAAGTATTCAAGATATATATATATAAATTGTATATTTATATGTATAATAAAGCAATTTTGTTATCTACGTAACGACCTCTCCTTTTAGATTGGAGTCGATTTTTATTCCTTATATATAATTTCAATAATGTTTTGTAACATTTTTTAGTATCTGACATCTTAAAGTTCAATATTTCTACAACACTTTGGAAATATCATGGAGACTATTAAATTACTGGTCAACATGACTAAAGTCACATTATTTAAATTTTCATTTACATATCTCTATTAAAAGCTTAAGCAAGAAACCACCTGCTTCTGTTCTTATCTTTCGTTTTATTGAAGTAATAATAACTGCGTAAAGAAAATGACATTCTTAATCATCCAGAATTGCACTTAATAATGAAGACTTTATTGTCCATATACATTTTATTGATAATTCTTTAAATCTTTTTAAATAGGTCAATCTTTTGAAATTAAGACCCTAGCAAGTTTGCCCTAAGCAGAGCAAACTTGTAAAAGTGTTACCCGCTATGATAGGACTTAAATTGTGTTGATTTGGACACTGGCAGAAGGGTTACTGGGCTTTGAAGGGGTTTCTGGTGTTGTAATAGTTGGCTTATCACAGGGTCCACCTGGTTTGGTAACTGTGAAGATCATAGTTAGATATGGTATAGCTGTTTTTGTTATATCAGTGAATTCAGCCGTTATATTAAAATGATTACAGGATGTTGGTTCTCTAGGAAGGTAGTAGGTTGATCTTAGTGATTGTGCCATCATTTTTGTGCCCTGAAATTAGAAAACAAATGTCAAAGGTTATATAACCATTTTTAATTCGAGAAACATTGATTTCAAAAATTATTACAGTGAAAAATCGAAATATGTACTACTAAAAATTATTTCCAATGTGGTTTTAACAAACCAAAAAAATTTAAAAGTATAACATAATTTGTCAAAGATAGGTCCAAATGAGTTGATAAATATTGATTAATAAATATTACTCTTGCAGTTTTACAACTGAAGCCCATAGGAAGAGCATAGGTTGCGATAATAGTTGTCAAATTGTACAAGGGAGTTAGTGAATCCACTTCATGAATCTTGCATAACTCTACGACAGCCATGGGTAGAGATAGTCCGGTAATTGGGTCTGTGACGTTATAGTAAACCTAAAAAGAAGTTGATTTCAAATTTCGTTTTTTACTTAAGCTCCATGATGGTTTGACTTTTGAATTTTAATTTCTACTTACCAAAATATTATACTTTGGATCACTCATGTCATAATACTGAATTCTATGTTCAGGAAAATATCCAGTAGGCATTAAGGGACCATACGGAAAACCATACAAATCAACCAGATTAATAATCCCCTCATATTTCACAGAATATGTTATATTAACAATCATCAGCATTGAGAAAATTAAAAATGCGTTCCACTTCATTTTGAATTTTCGAACTTCTTGACAGTTAACTACAGAATGAAAACTGGAATGTTAGTTTTCCTAACAGAAATGGAACGGTGAATAATATTTCCACTTTTTCAAGGATTTGCTTACGTAAATAGTAATAACAATTTTTAAACTAACATTATTATTATAAACTTATATAACTTTCTTTGCAAAAGTCACTTCGCAACTTGTTATTCACCTTCCAATAACTCGTGGAAGGCGAATATTTTTATTCTTGGATATTGTTGGATATTTCAAAAAATAACAGCAATATTTAATCTACCCCGTTTGAGAAATTTTTAGTTAATTGCGGGGGTAAGTCCAAGGTCCGAGATTTCGAATCTCGAGATAATTTGAGATTGCTCGACATTAATCATACGAATGAGGGAAAATCATAAGGAGCAGGTACTTTTCCATAGAAGTGTTCAACTGGTTGCGCGGTGTTTATCGCGTGCAAAAGATCGGACGGTCAAGCGCACAGAGGCAAGTGCAAGTTGGGAATCGTTCGCGTGCAAAACCTCTTCCAAAGGGTTGTTTTACATTGTAAATTTACTCGACGAACGATTCAAGGCGCATGTATTTTAATCTGCCCGTCTCGCTCGGACGCGATCTAAAAGTTGCACGCGACTGGCTGCGTCCCTACTAGAGAGGCTCTAAAGAATCTAATAGTGTAAAGTCTAATTGTAAGTCTGAGGTGTGATTTTAAACTCATGTTATTTTCTCTAATCAACTAACAAAGCTGTTGAAAAGATGAAATGTAAATTGTAGTTGTAAACGGAGATCGATATTAAACGGTTATGGCCAATTTGCCTCTGCTTGAACTCACACGTCAGTCAAATCAATGAAAAACAGTCTTCTCGCAAGTGATATGATAACGTATCTCAATGAGGGAAACACTGGGGCTCTTAATTACAAATTGCAAATCGTTGGCGATTTATTGTCTATAATTAGTTCCAAGAAAATGAATTGTATAGGGTTGTATCCTTTACGTGGTTATATTATTTTATAATTAGACAGATAGTTTTATCGGGTAGGTGACATATAGTATTGGTCGACTTTTCCAATTAAAGATTATGTCTATAATTTATAATTACCGATTTGTAACTTTATAAATATTTCAATGTTTCATGTTGAAACTAGTTTACAGTTTAATATGAGTCAAAGAAGTTTGAAATATATTCAGTAGTCCCAGAGTTGTTCATAATTCTGACCTGCAATTTTAAATTTATAAATTTCATGCAATAATTTGACAGTGTTTTTAAAATTTTTTGAGAAAATAATACAATTATTCTTTGACTCTCGAGTTTTCCCTGGAGAAAACTACTTTCCCTTAGATGAATGTTTAGGAGCGTGAAAAGCGACGTTACAGGCTTAAAGATTGGGCGGGGGCAAATGATCCACTTTGCAAAATGTGGACAATTTCTCCACGTGCAAATGCCTCTAATCGACCATCTGCCGCGAGCCTAGGAATTCATTTTATATGGGGTAATCGAGATAGCCTGTAAATTTACCGGTTGATTGCCTACCGGTTAATTAATGAATCACCGAACTAGGAAACTTGCTGCTTTACGACGATAGAAAAGAAAAAATTAATTTCACTGAGAGAATCTGATACTTTGATTCAGATACAAACCATGGAATGCAAATCCTAGCAGAAACTGATGAAATATCCTCTCATCTAATCATTTGTCAAGCATTATTTATTCCACACGTCTACATTTCTTGACAGAATATTTTGTAGTCAAATTTCTAGCTCAATTATATTTAAAAGGCAACTTTTATTAACTATGAAAGTCTGTTTGTTTATTTTTAATTTTTTTTTCCTTCAGGCAAAAATGATTCTTGAGAAATATTTTGCGAAAATAGTGAATACAGACATTAAGTCTTATACTTTGTTTATCATTTTGAAATTACTTGTTTCTTAGTCACCTGATAAATAATGCAAATACAATAAAAATAGATTTTAACACACAGAAAAATATATGAATGAATAAGAGGTGAAATATTATCTTGTTATCGCTTGGTCGAAGATATCAATCCGATGCTTTTGTTGTTACAACTGACTAGTGAACGGCTCTGGTATTTTGTTTTTCTCGATTTTTCTTTTGTTTGACAATAAAGCCACATTTGTGTTTGTTCAAGACATTCCTTTATTCACGAAAATAAAGTTTGCGTTATAAACAGGTGTTTAATTTGCATCAAGGAATTTTTACAGAAATTTTATTATATATATACATATATATCCTAGAAAACGTTTCGAATAAAAAAATTTCTTTCTCTCTGAATCCTTTTCACTTGAAAATCTATATCCGAACGAATCAGTTTCATTCCGAGATGAATTTGTGAAAAAATGAGTCTAATTTTAGGCAAAATTAAAATTACGATTGAATTCACTTGAATGATGTTATGTTCCCTTAAATAAGAATTTTCTCAAATTTAGTTGTATTCAGATCAATTGATCTTAATTCACTTGACCTGAGTTGAATTAAACTTCCTGGTGTGATTTAAATGCGGTTAAGCAGCTTGGCCATGAAACTCGATCGAAATTCTATATGAAATTTGATCTCGTTAGTGAAATACAAGCTCTTATTGTGAACTGTAGAATTTAATTAATTATTCGATAAATAAATGTGACAACTCGAATTCATGGTACGAAAATGAAAGTGTAATATACTGTTAAAATTTGGAATATTATTTGAATAGATGGTGTACCGACGTTCCACAAATCCGAGGTCGTGTGTGTTTTCCACTTCGCGCTCGGTTGATTGCAGCACAAATTAATGACAATAATAATAATAATGATAATAACAACAGCACAACGAGTTGTTAATGCATGAACGTAACATTAAATACGGTAATTTGCATGAAAAGCAGAACTCGTTAAAGACCTCCCCCACTTTTGCTTGGGCTGTTCCGTGATTGGACAATTCTTTGAGTTCTAAGGTGCCAAGTCAGTGTCATAATTTCTCGTCTCGACGAGAGAACGTGTCGAGAAACTCGATTACCCATTTCTTTTCGACAACAGCCCAACGGGTTCCGAATTACGCCATTCACACATCGATATACCTTAATAATTACATGCCCCATGTATGTGTTGGTTCGACATGAAATTTGAACAGTCTACCATACCTTTAGCGTCCTCGAAAGTGGCATCAATTAGGTTTACGATTGGTTCGCCCGCTACACTAGTCGAATTAGCATAAATCATTTCTGGTGCCCAAACGAGGACGAAACTGGTTTTTTTTTTTTGGATGAAACCATAGGAGTCTGACTTCACAACACACATCAGACACAAAAAGCAAGATGTATAGTTAACTATTTATTATGTTCGAACAGCAAATTTTATTCAGAATTTCATTAGAATAATTAGGGTCTTGGTGCTTTCTTGTTGTAGATAATAATAGGTGTTATTCTGAATTGTAATTGGTATTTCAGGGTTTTAAATAGACTTGGAGAAAAGCTTTATTTTTTAATATTTATTAACAATATTAGTCTGAAGTTTAAAATACTGTAGAGTCAAAAACGGGAAAAATGAGCTTCTCCCCTCCACTGGAATTGAAAAAAACTTCTTCTCGACTCGCACTTTCTCGAATCCTAGACTATTCGAATTCTCGTGGGAACTCCTCGCTGAAAATTGCTGGTTTCCTTCGATGGCTATTCTCTCAAAGCAACCATCTCCCCTGAGCCACTATATTCTGGTAAAGACACGCGTAAAGATCTCTCGAGAGGCGATACTCTGAAACGGGTTCAGCCCCTCTTCTTTTGGACGTTCGAAAATTACAGAGTTGAGTGGGAGGCGGAGGAGGTGAAAAAACTCGAGCGAAATGGAGTTCTCTTTGAGTGAAACAAAAAAAAAAAAAAACACAAAAGGAAAAAAGGAAATCGAAAAAAAGCAAAGTACGTCACGATCTCTGATGCCACTTTCTTTCGTGCCTTGCATGAAACAAACAATACTTCTCAAGTTCAGAGAGAAAAGGACGTGTATCTTGTGGAATTTCTTCTGTATTTCTTCGAAAACACCATACCTCTTCCTGGACCTTCGACTCTTGGGTTGCAGAGAGGAAATTTTGATGTAACCCCAATGGCGAGTCCCGTGCCCTATTCGAGGCCCGCAATCAAGCTGTCCTGGCAAATTTATGCGGTCGAGACTCATTTTTAATAATAGGCTTTTTTCAGGACCGATCGCTACCAGCATCGATTCTGGCAAACTCGGTAGCCTTCCGGCGATTATGAAGGGCCTTTTTTCTATACCACAAAAGCATTGATAGATGGGCTTTGGCTAATGGCTATGTCTCTTTTTTCGTAGGACCGGATTCCAAGTCGGAATTCGTAACTCTCTTTTTTCATCTTTTTAGAGATAATATTATAATGATGATTGGGAATAGACTTCTGGGCAAAAGTATTCTGAGCTAAATATTCAAAACTGAAAGAAATTTGCTCGCTAATAATGAAAAAGGTGTTGGAAAAGGGGGCTTAAAAATCTTATCTTAAAAAAGTGGTGTCACGAAATGTCTCGAAAATCTCGCATACATTGTTGTTGCAAACCTCATTGGCTTTTGAATGACGTGAAGTTGAAAGAGGAAAAACAAATTAATGGTTCAAAACAGTTTCACGAAAACCTTCGAAATCCCTTAAAATTCGTTAAGATTTCTTAAAACTCCCAGGAATCTCTTAAAATCCACTAAAAATCCACAAAAACCTCTTGGAATTTCTTAAAATTTAAAATCTCTTAAAATCTTTAGAAATTTTATCAAATTGTATGAAATCCTTAAATATTCAACTCTCTAAACTTGATTCAGTGAAATTTCACTGATTCTCAGTCAAATTCCACTGATTTTCAGTGACTCTTTTCTTACGATTTTAATCAGTGAAAAATCTACTGGAAATCAGTGAAAAGTCACTGAAATTTTCAGTAGTTTAGTGACGATTTTGTGTATTTTTAATTCTCAGTGAATTTTCACTGATTCTCAGTGAATTTTCACTGAATGAAATCGTGAGAAAAGTGTCACTGAAAATCAGTGAAATTTCACTGATTCAATTTTAGAGAGAACAAAATCTTTTAAAAATTAGAAAAATTTCTTAAAATTTTTCAAAATCTTTTAAAAATAATATATGATTTGAAATTTCTCAATAAAATTACCTGACACACTTCAAAATTCTTTAAACCCCATAAAATATTTTAAAACTCATTAAAATCCCTTGAAATCTCTTAAAATTTGTGAAAAGCTCTTAAATTTCCTAGAAATGACGCCCTTTAAAATCTATTAAAATTATTAAAAATCCTTCAAAAAATTCGTTAAAATTTGTGAAAATATCTAAAAATTCTTAGAAATTCTCATAAAATTCCACGAAATCCTTAAAAATTCTATAAAATTTTGTAAAAATCATAAATATATCTTGAAATTCTTTAAAATTATTAGAAATCTCATAAAATACCATGAAATTCTTCAAAATTTCACAAATTTTTTATAAAACTCATCAAAAACTCTTAAATTCTCTTAAAATGCCTTAAAATCCCTTAAGATTTCATAAAATCCTTAAAAATACACAAAATCTTTTAAAAATCAGAAAAACCTCCTTAAATCCCTAAAAATTTGCGACGATAACTTTCAAAATTCTTTTAAATTCTACGAAATCTCTTGAGTTATAAAAATCTTTTGAAATCCCCCAATAAAGTTACCTGACAAACTTTAAAATCTTTCGAAATCTATACAACATTTTAAAAGTTAAAAAAATCTCCTGAAATTCGTTGAAATTCTTGAAAATCTCTTAAAATTCGTAGAAATTTTTGGAAATTTCTTAAAATTCTACTATTATATTCCCTTCATATCCTTTAAAATTCATTAAAATTATTAGAAATCTCATCAAATTCCATGCAATCTTTTAATATTTCACAAAATCGTTTATAAATCATAAAAATCTCTCTGAAATATCTTAAAATTTTTCCAAATTTTACTACATTCAAAATCCATTAAAATTCTTTAAAATTTCACGAAATATCCTGAAATCCCTTAAAATTCTACAAAATCATTTAGAAATTCTAAAATTCTTTTGTATTGGGCTTTGAATGACTTGAAGTTACAAGAAGGAACACAAAATAATCGCGCGCTTAGCGCGCGTGTTTACTAGTCATTATAAATTGACTGAGAAACTGGAATTTTGAACATTTTAAACAAACACAGAACACCTTGCTCAATGTTCAGTTAGCTTAAGAAATTGCAATCTTTTTAGTAAGGGGCCGTCCTTAAATTACGTAAGGTTTTTAGGTGGGAGGGGGGGTTAAGCATTTTTCTATGCTGACCTTACGTGGGGGGGTACGTGGTCAAAAAACTTTCTTACGTAAGATTTTTTCCTTTTTTGAAAATCACTGAAAATCAAATTTAAATAACGGAAAAAACAGATTATTAGTCTACCACCACAGCAAAGACTTCTGATTCATCAAATAATATCTGAAATATAATACATTAATATCTGTTACATAGAAACGTTCATATGTGATTTCTCGCCAAAGAGGTATTTAAAAAAAGTAACAAAATGTTATATTTCATGTAATTTTTTAATCTCTCCCTTATAGT
>CAJFCP010000152.1:187087-206243 GCA_904066005.1 Synergus itoensis | reverse complement strand
TTTGGAGTCTCTTAGAAATAACCTGGCGTCCAAATTAATTTAATCATATTAATTTAAAATATCAAATCATTTATTATTCAAATGCTAAACCGCCTTAATAATAATACGTTGAGGCGCAGTGTAACCTTTAGTTATTTAGGTATATTGAATTTTCACTAATATTAAGTTGAAAATAAATACAAAGGTTATAATATATATATATATATATATATATATATATATATAAGCAAGTCATGCTTCAACGAATTGACTCGAGCGAGATGAGGAGGCAAAAAGGCAAACGAGAGGATCTCTGGATCGATTTTCGAGTACCAGGAAGAGGACAGGATGGTAATGAGGACGAGATTACGTGATTTTCGATGGGACGGACGATGATGAGTCGCAAAATCTTCTCAGACAGAAAGACGCTCGTAATTGTCTACAATTCTACATGCTTCATGATTTTACTTACAGACCAGACTCACCTACATTTCGTTAAAAACTTTCGCTGCGGAACTTGGAGTTCTACAATTTTTCGTAGGAATCGTGTCATTTTAAGAACTGGGTCGTGTTATTTAGATGTTATCACTCGAGTGATATAAAACTTCTGTATAGCTGAGTCAGTGATAAATATTTTACTTCGTCATGGAATTTTAAAATAATATATATTCAATTTTCAAACGATTCCTTTTGTTTCATCAGAATAAGTATAGAGGAAGAAAGAGGGAAAAATGTACTATTCTGTCTGTATATGAATGCTAAAGCAGTATCTGCACGTGGATTCGAGATGGCTGACTTTTCTAAACGACAGAATGTTATCAACGACAATATCCCCTGTCGCACGTGGCCATAATAAAGAATTGCAGCGAACTGGAACTTTATTTTCTGCTCAAGATGTTCGCTTTCGGATACAATATTTTAAAAGAACGATAATAAGAATCGAGGCACAGATATTATTAATAGTTTAATCCAGAATAATTGAATACTTTCCAGACAACTTTTGAATGATTAGATTAGAGCTTAATTGAAATTTTTCCTCTTAATAATTATCAAGAGTCTCGAGTCTCTTTATTTTATTTCACCAGGAGGCACAAAACTTAAAATAGATTTTTTTACTCCCAGCTTGTATAACATCTGAAACGAATCATTGTCAAGTGTAAACGATAATGCACATGTTTTCTGCCTCGGGATGATTTATATATCAACGAAGCCCAGCGGAGAAAGGTGCTTAAAAAACATGAGATCGGTCACTTTTTCCTCTTAGTGGACAGATAAATTATCTGAAGGCTAAGAAACCGCAAGCGTAAGTGAAATAAAGAAGTGTGTGCATCTCGAATCAGAGTGACAAATCAGAGGCATGAAAATTTGACTTTCAAAACTAAAATACGAAATATATCTATTAAAAAATTTGGAAACATCATTTAAAATTTAATTTTAACTACAATGCTTTGAATTGTTGCATTTATGTAAAAATACACTTAGAAAAAAGTTTGTTTGATTCAAAAAAGCTTTTTTCTGAATGTACATAGAATAAGAATGGTTTTGAAATTTAAATCTTGAATGAATGAGTTTTAATTTATAACTTTTTGTGGTAAAAATTTCATCGTTTGATGAAATGAAAAGTCCAATTGTAAATTTAGCAAACACAAGTGTCGCATGTATGCAAGTAAGATCTGATATGAGACAGAATTCTTTGAAAACATCTCTCGTATTATCTTTCCTGTGCTACGTAAGACTCTTTGGATGTTTTCATGACCTATCACAATTATTGTTATCGGTCGTTTACTGACTAACATGCAAGTTTGTGGAATAAGATTATTGAAATTATACTGATTCCGAGATGAAGAAGAATTAAAACTTCTAATTCCAAATAATTGAAAGCAACTCAGATGTAATGAAATTTGATTAACACACTTTTTATCAAACTGTCACATTTCATCTCTTAACTCATTTTCTTTCGTTGAATCTGCTTTTTCCAGGATAACTGAAACCCCATTCAATTAATTCAAGATGCAATCAAATGCTCTGTTCTTCCTGATAGTTGCGAAATTATTCCTCTCTCAAGGCATATAAACTTTATAATAACGTTTCCTTAACTGAGTTTCAGCAAGTTAGCTCTCGATTCCCGTTTCCGTAAGTTAGTCTCCAATTTGAATTTTGACAATTAGTTCGCACTTTGAGTTCTGACAAGTTACGATTAAATGTTTGATACACGACGTGCGTAAACCTTTCCCACGACATTCAACAAGTAATTGCAATTACGATTATAATTATAATTTGTAATGAATAGAAAATTAATTTTCCTAAAAAAAATTAATTTTCCTAAAATAATAAAACACCCGCGTGAAAAAAGTTTGCCTTTAATATGTAAAAGCTTCTATGTAACACTGATTCAGTGCTCTCAGATCGAGCCAGAAATTTACCCCCTCTACATTTACAATTTATCGAAAAAAAAGTAATTTATTATATATAATGTGGGAAATTTTATTTATATAATTCAAGAAAACACTTAAAAAGAGTAATAATTTCAAAATTTTGCCAAATTATACTTGAAAAATTGTTTTTTTTTTTCGCTAAAATAGTGGATGTGGAGGGGGTAAATTTCTGGCTCGATCTGAGAGCACTGCACTGATTGCCCTAGCAAAGACTGAATCGTATCTCGGAGTGACTAGTTCTTTTCGTCTTTTTTCTTGTTTAGGGGAACTAAAGATAGTAAATGACAGTTTAAGGTCATAAAGATACAAACTGTTATTACGCACGAGCTAATTACGACAATACTAATCTCTGCAGACGACAAAGCACGTATAAACGAATAAAATTATTTTTCACTGATACCTCAAAGGGGTAAAATATTTATCGAATTCCAATAAAAAACATTGGCATGCTTTCAAAACTTTCAATCATCTCTCAGTCTGCACGTTCTTTAATTCAAGCTCTGTAATTAATTTTATTCGACAAGGTTTCAGTCAACAATTCAATACTGACTGAATATATTTGAAAACTCATGTATCTCCAGATTGAATAGAAATTTTTTGTGAAACCATAGCTCCAAATTCATATTTATTTGTAAAATTTATTATCGTACTTTATTATCTCTCTTTTGATTAAAAATAGACGCTTTCATTTGATCGCATCATATATATTTCGTAAGTTGCTCGATATTTTAGTAGAGTATTGATTTCTTTTGCATTCATGTTCATCAAATTTCAATTTGTGAGATCGAGTACACTCGTTATGTAAATCTTGACGAATCAAGGTCAAGTGCCACATGGATATATTCCGTAAAGAATAAATAAGTCTATGTTCGTCCGTGCGAAGTAATTCCTTATAAGTTAAATAATAATGCTGTGTGCGAAAAAAATGGCCAATGATAATTCAAGGTTGCAACGCTGCAAAAATAAAAAATTGTAGGTCTGATGAGTCACTGTAACCTCAATATTTAATTTATCAATTTTTTGGTCTAATACTAAAGACCCTATAGTTACGCATCACTGACGTGCAAATTAAAATTTGAAAATTATATATAGGTATAAAAATTCCCTACTTCTTTCCCCTACTTCTTTTTGTGATCTTTAAACAAGATAATCGTTACATTAATTTCGTAATTGATTCTCACAGACCTGTTGAATAGAAAAAAAAAGCAAATGGCTTTTGATTTATTCATTTGATTTGCTACGACAAAGTGACCGGGTTGGTTGGCTATTGTGTGCATATCATACGGGTAGATTAGAAAAGTTTACCGTAGAACGTGATACACATGTACAAAAGAGTTTTCATTCCCATTCTCACTCAAGTGAAATAACATATACATGCATACGTGCAGTCAATCGCGAAGGACATATCGTCAGGCGTGTGCGAGATGAGATACAAATTACTCACTAGGCGCATTTATTAACCGCATTTGCAAATGCAATATTAGTCCCACCTTCTCCGATGTTGTATTTCATCTCCTGTCAAATGCTTTTCAAACCAAGGAATTCCTAATGCCATTAAAGACTTCCATATAATAAATTTTACATTATTTTCATGCAAATTTCCACTTGCTAATTCAAAAGCTAAATTCAGAAATGCTAATTATACTTGTTAAACATTTTTGTTACAAGAAAGCAAAACGTAGTTAGATACAAATAATGTTTTATGCATTAACTGCATAATTTACTTTAGAAAATTGTGAATTAGTCTTTGTCTTTGTTCTTTCATACAGAATTATTATCAATTCAAATGAATCAAAAAAAAATTAAAATTGTTATATTAAAATTGTTATATTAAAATTGTTTCTAGTTTAAAATACAATCAATACAAAAATTCATTCATTTGAACGTTGAGAACTTTTCAGTTATAAATTATAAGAGATGCTGAGAGAAAATAACTATGATGGGCGGGTGGAATCGTCTCTGGTGAATTCATCTAATGAAATAATATCAAAATGATCGGGGAGTGTAATTGTGAGTATAAACATGTCTTCGAGTCGCCTTAGGATCTTTAAGCTCGTTAGTCGTTACTCTGAAGTGTTTTGCAAAGCGAGACAAGAGGACATCGACCTCCTTTCAGATAGGCTCACGCACTTTTCTACACACTTGATTCAAAAATCATGTACAAACGCACTTCTCTCCGATTCCTATGCATTTTTTTCCATACGCACACTAAAGACCTTGTACGCACACATTTGCGGTAATATCATCACAACCCAGTAATCTCTCAAGGCCTGATGCTCTCCGAAGTGATATATGTTTGCCGCAGTTTAATTACTTAGATTATAAAAGCTGTTTTTTATTTAAACATAGAAGCTAAATTATGACTTGGGCTTTACATTTGTTTCAAAGAGTAACAGCCATAAATGAGAATGAAAAAACATTGTAAAAATAGTTTCCGTTCCATAAAACTTTTAATGTAAATATAAAATGCTTCTGTTACCGACTTGCACATTTAAGTTTACTTCACACATACTTTAGTGTATCGATTGACAGAAGGGCAATGCACCACATGTAATAAATTTATAACATGCGTGCTTCGCGTGTTCTAATCCAGTTTCGCGATTAAACAATGTCAATGATATATAAAGCTTCTAATTATCCCATAATTTTTCTTGAAATTTATTGTTATGCGTGATATATTGTTATGCTAATATATTGTCATGCGTAATATAAATTCGATCAAAGGAGTTGGAAAAATGGACTTCAAAAAATTGGAAAATACGAAAGACAAAAATATTTTGTTGCCGTCATTAAATAATAACGTAGATGTGGAAATGCTTGTAATATTTTGAGTTTCTGACCTACGCCACTGCAAGAATACGAATACGAATGCGAATGCGCACGTGTTTTGCGAACACGTTCACAAGGCGAATGCAAAACGAGTGCATCTTCAGTTCAGTTACCCCAAGGCGATTATCGAGTCTTCTTATCGTATCGCATCCTTCTGCACGGAAAAAATATGTCCTGTAAAAATTGTAGAATTAGTCCAGGAGTTTTGGACGGGTACCAAAATATTGGAGTTCTTGAATGACTTTTAATAAAAGGTTTCAAACTTTTCAATACTAAATGCAAATGAGTCTTGGAAATTCTCTATAATAGTCTAGGAAAAATAGTTTTGTAATTACTGAAGAGCTGGGATTACAGAAAGTCCTGGACAGTCTGGGAAAATGATGCGCGTCGATGTGCGCAGTCGACCATCAGCTGGCAGAGTGAAATATAAAGTTAATAAGTGTACTTATATAAAACTCACGAAATCTTAAAAATTAAAATATTAAAAATAATAAAATGATACAGTTATAATATAATATTTAAATAAAACATGTTAAAACAAATTAAATATCACTTGGGTCACTGTGACGTTTCTCACAAGCGGTGAAAATTTGGCTAGTTAGTATATAAGGACCATTTCGACCGGTATACCTAGCGTGCGATATTCTGCGTTAGAGAATTGCGTTGTGTGTAGTAGTGTTAGGTTATGTATAGAATTAGGTTTGTGTGTATTAAATAAGTGACGAAAACATTTCTCGTGTGTGTGATATGAACTTGGACACAAAAGACTACTAAGTCTGAAGTTAGCTTTGCTTTTTTTATTTTGTTTTAGAACCCTTCATATTTTCCTAGACTGTCCAGGACTTTATGTAGTTCTTTCTTGCACTTAGTATTGAAATATCTTGTAAATTTCATAGAAGGAGGGTTACAATTTTTACAACATTTTGGTACCCGTCCAAGATTCCCAGACTGAGTTCTACACTTTTTATAGGACATATTTTTTCCGTGTGGTGGCTGGGCTGGTAGCTGGCCTCTCTGTACTGCTTTTCACAAATCTGTGACGACATTGTGCACGCCTTCGCACTATATTTTCATAATTCACGATTCTCCCATCGCAGCCTCATCATTTAAAATAATTAACTCCTCTCATCTCTCATCTTTATCTCAAGCCTGAAAAAAACATACAATGTCCTCAATTTTCAGTAATATAGAAAACATTGATTATAATCGTTATTTTTTATAATCTTCCAAAATCAGTTGTCGCTCTTCCAATGTTTAAACTTTATAGTTAATGAGAAAATTTTCATCGGATAAATATTATATCTTATTTTCGAAACGGTTCTTGTGGATAAATTGCCGTTAGTGGAACGTGAATATTTTTGGAGAGTGCACTCCGGATGATTATTTTTGCATCGAAAACAAATCGAATAGCGATGGTTATATAATTACACGCTTGGCGCGGATGATATGGATCGTTTACTTGAGAAGATGAATGACGCACGAAAATGATATAGGATAACAGGGTGGCCACATGTCAGGGAAGTCAGGGAAATGTCAGAGAAAAGAAAGTTTGTCAGGGAAGTCAGGGAAATGTCAGGGAAATGCGAGTAGTTGTTAGGGAAAATAGAAATTGACATTTATGTTAAGTATGTTATTTTATTTGTCGTATTACATATATAACTTTTATCATTTATATTTAACAGATTTTAGAAACCTTGCAAGGATTTCGAAGGATTATAAAGAATTTCCAGACATTCTTTGAGATTCTTTGGGTTTCTAATGATTTCAAGAGATTTTCAATAATTTAAACAAATTTTAAGAGGTTTTTAGGAATTTGAAGGGATTAAAAGAGATTTTTATAAGATTTAAAAAATTTAGGGGAATTTTAAAGGACAAAATTTTTTATTTTAAGAGATTTTTAAGAAAGTTTAGGTAATTCAAAGAATTTTAAGGAATTTTAAAGTTCCTTGAGAAATTTTAAAGGATTTTAAAAAGCTTGTGTAAATTTAAAGAAATTTTGATTTTTTAAAGTGATTTTAAGAGATTTTAATGTTCCTCATGGAATTTTAAAGGATTTCACGAGATTTTTATGATTTTATAAAGATTTTCAGGAATTTTGAAAAGTTTTCAAATATTTTTAAAGTTTTTTTTTACGTATTTTAAGGGATTTTAAAGGTTTTTGGGTAAAAATTTAAAGAGATTTTAAAAGAGATTTTAAAAGGTTTGTAAGAATTGTAAGAAATTTTAATTATTTTAAAGTGATTTTAAAGAATTTAAATGTTCTTCATGGAATTTTAAAGGATTTCACAACATTTTTATGATTTATAAAAGATTTTGTAGAAGTTTAAGGAATTTCAAGAGGCTTTCAAGAATTTAAAGAAATCTTTACGTATTTTAAGGGACTTCAAAGTGTTTCGTGGAATTCTAAAGGATTTTAAGAAGCTTGTAAAAATTTTAAGTAATTTTACTATTTTAAAAATGATTTTGAGGAATTTTAATAGTCCTCATAGAATTTAAAAAAATTTTAAGTCATTTTTGATTTTTAAAAGACTTTGTGATTTTTTTATTTCAAGAGTTTTTTTTTTAGAGATTTTAATGCACTTTAGGGAATTTTAAAGAATTTGACGAGATTTTTATAATTTGTAAACGATTTTGTAATATAATTGTAAAAAATTTCATGGAATTTTAAATATTGTAGTGGAATTTTAAAATATTTAAAAATGTTTCTGGGAATTTCAAAAGATTGCAGCGAATTTTAAGGGATTTCAATAGGTTTCCAATAATTTAAAGAAATTTTGATCCATTTTAAGAATTTTAAAAATTCCTCATTGAATTTAAAAATATTTCACGAGATTCTGAAAATGTTTTATGGAATTTTGAAGGATTACAGGAAATTTTAAGAAAATTTTTAGGAATTTTAAAAGATTTTGAAGTTTTTTGAGGAATTTAAATAATTGTTTGTAATGATTTTGAGGAATTTAAAAACAATTAGTGAAAATTTAAGGGTTTTCCTGAAATATTAACAAATTTGAAGGGATTTCGTGGAATTTAAGATTTTTCTAGGAATTTCAGAAAATTTCAATGAGTTTTAAGAGATTTCAAAAGTTGTATGTTTAACAGATTTTTACGAATGTTAAATTTTGTAATGTGATTTTACATTTCAAAAGATTTAAAGTAATATATTATACAAAATTTTTGAAAAATTTCAATATTATTATTATTGAAAATTCGTACGCATTTTTAATATGCTTTTGTCAGGGAGATTTGTCTGAAAGTCAGGGAAAAGTCAAGGAAATTGAAAAATTGAATCTTGTGGCCACCCTGGATAATTTTGTTCTATTCTATAGAATATAACAAAATAAAATAGAACAAAATTACGTACTACAAAAACAGGTTTATATAAATATAAAAAGCAACTTTCCGTTGTTAAGTCACTTTATTCACTTCCGAAGTTAATTTGTTGGAAGCAGATACGAAAATCATAAATTATAATCAAAAATGAAACAGACAATACTCAATCTTCTATATAATATTTTCTCTCTCGTCTTTAGAAATGCGGTTCAATTTTACTCAATGATAGTAATTTTAAACCGCAAATGATTTCCTATTTTCCTGAAAAAAAAAAAAAGAAAAAATGATGAAAATACGATAGAAGAGTATTCTCGGGTGACACTGTTCCCTTTGGAACAACCTATTGAGAAGCTTTTACCATGAGCGGTTGCGCGCACGTGCAGTGTGAGCCGCGCGAAAAAATGTTTTTTAACCGGTCCCTGACCGGTCCGGTTATATAAAGGGGTGAGGGGCAACGTCGGAAAGAGGGAAAAAGTGGGGGTTGGAGGGATTCGCGGTGACCGCGTCGGGTTTTCTCGAAGCTCTCCGGAATAACGAGAAATCGCCAGGTGCTCTCTTGGATTGTCGAAAACGCGTGGAATTCTGCCAAAACGCTTAATTACTCTATTTCGAATCTCTTCAGTGAGAGAATGACGAAGCTACTTGAATTCATGAAACGCTTTCAAATCCAATAATAATAATGTTCATTTAAATTTGCCGCGTTTCAATAACAAGATTGAAATGAATTTGAAATTAGAGCAGATCTAAAATGTGGGTGTTGCACATTTGAACAGATTTTTCTGGTAATTTTTTACTGGGAAATGTAATTAATTTGATACGAAATCCCGAAAAGCACTTATCTCCGATTTTTTCAAATATCTTGTATTGATCTATTCTGATGCATTGATTACGGAAATGACATGTGAATAAAGTTTCGAACGTTCAAATGAACGAAATATTTTTTTCAAATTATATTTTATCCAGAAATATTGTGCCAGCTAAAAATAGCAATCAGGATTACAAGTTTATTTCATTTTTTATTATTTTCAATGTAAATGAATCAATATTTAAAAACTTTTTATAGTTACAAATACAATCAATACAAAAATTCGTTTATTTGAACGTTCAGAACTTTTCAATCATGAAATGACTATGGAAGTGACTGCAAATGCTAATTTAATTTTGAAAATTGGAAGAAGTTTCTTTAACAGTTTTTCAATGTTATCTTGAAAATTATTTGTTGGAGCAAGAAAAGCTTGAAACAAAATTTTTAAGTATTAAAAAAATACGTATTTTATTTTCAAAGTGTTTTTTCTCTCAAAACATTATTTTTTGAGAAAAATGATATAAATTCATTTGGCCCCTCTCCACTGGATCACTCACGGGAGATCATGAAAAAGTCTTTATGACTGGTTAGAGGGGCCAAAAATGATCTTGTTTCTGTCATAAAATAATGAGTGTAGAGAAAAAACATACTGAACATGAAAAATGTGTTTTTAAAAGATTTCAAACATTTATTTAAAACTTTTCTCGCGTAGATAAACAGTTTTTAAGATAATTTTGAAAATCTTTTTAAATAACTGTCTTTTTTTAAGTTTTCATAATTAAAATGATATTTGCAGGGATTTTCGTGATCATTTTTATAATATGTGTGTCAAAATAAATTTATAAATATATGAGTAGCGAAAATTGATGATTTAAAGTGATCTTTTAAATTTATTGTATATTTTCGAAATATTTTTTTATTGTTTTTTTCGGATCTCATTCGGGCAAAACAAAAAAATAAAGAGGTCGAAGCTCGATCGAAAATACATGGGTCGATCAATCGAGTTCTATAAATAACGGTAGCACGTGATTCGTACAATTCCTTAAGAAGTTAACTTTGGACGTGGTCTTGTATGAACTCCTTTCAACGAAATCGATGTCAAACGATCTGACCTACCGATTGACGGAAGATTGATTCTGATTGTTAGGTTCATGAATTTTGTAGAATTATTTGTAATTTAAAATTTGAATCCATTCGTTTTTCTATAGTGAAAAGTAATTTTAATCTGTCATTCATTTTTTTCTGAAAAAAATTATGTAATTACAAGTTTATTATCGCTTTTCAATATATTTTTAGATCTTGATATTTTTATCTTCATATAATATTTTAATTAAAATATTATTTTTTACTAACTGAATAAATTACTATCAGCCGTTCATGTAAATTTATTCTTTTGTACGTTTTGTGAGTTGAGTCACATACATTTTGAATATTTAATATCTCGATTGAGTTTATTCTGAGAGATTAATTTACAATTTTAATTAAAATTTACATTGCATATTTGACTATATTCGTAATTACATCATGCTTTTTAACTTCAATTACGGATATTGCATCGAGTTTCTAATTTCTAAGCTCTTTTATGTATATTTAACATTTTTTTTACATTAAAATCAAAACTTTATTATAAACAATAATCAGTATTACAAATCCTACATTCCTATTTATTGAAATGTAATTATTATATGATTTTAAATTAAATTACTGAGAACAAGTGCTCGATAAATAACAATTTTAATTAAAATGATAATTAAAAACGTAATTTTCTGAAAAAATAATTAAATTTTCGAACCAATGATAATAATTCGAATTTTCTTACATGAATTGATTAAGTCTCGAAGTAAAATATAATAAGGATAATAAATCTGTCATGGTCTCTTGATCGACCATGACAAAGAAGGCGACGTGTTAATTAATCGTGGAACAATTCGTCCCCTGAACTTATTATTATTATTCGTGGCTGGATCTCACGTAACCATGTAAGGAGGACATATCGAGAGAGAGCTTCATTAATTATGTGCTAATTAATCGTCCAGCGCATTTCATTGCTTCTAGCCTTATGAATTGATGTCTCATTATTTATTTTTTCCGTCAACTCCCAATTATATGTTCTTTTCTTCCTTCATTGCTCTTCCGGAAGTTTTCCAATTTTTATTCGTCTCACGATTACTACAAGCTATTTATCTACACAAAATGATAATGAGTAAATGGCTTTACAATTAATGAAGGGATCGTTTCCTATCACTATTTTGACGTTTCATTGACACTTCACTCAACTGTCATTAGTAATCACTAATCATATTCGACCAGGAAGATAAATTGCTATCATTTGACACAGTAATAATCTCGTGCTTTGAATTAACATGAAAAATAACTGATATACGATTAATGACAGAAATCAGAGGTGCTCAGTTGAACCAAATTAAAAAATTGAATGTAAAGATTGAGAATTAACGTTATTTTAATTCCTCTATAATAAAATGAACTCTTTTCTTTGCCTTAATATAATCATTCTTATTTAATTCAAACCAAAGCACCATGAAGGTTCTCCTCTATGGAAATTTGCCCTAATGTTAATTTTATTCAAAGTAAAACAAATGATAGTTAATTAAATGAGAGTAAATTATGGTGCATGGTTTAAATTAACATTAAGTAGGAATAATTAAGTTTCTGTTTTAAATTTCTATGCTGAATTTCTTCTTCTCTTTAAATATCGTTAGAAGAGCTAATGAGATCTTTTAATTCTGTTTTTTACAGGTCCCTATCGTGTTCGCTGTTCTCTTATTTAGGAGAAAACAGAAAAAGATTCGGTACGAGTTAAAGCAATTCGAGAGGACGCTGGAAAGTGTGTATTTTTTCTAAAGGTAAGTGCACTGTAGTTCACTTTGTTTTCTTCCCCGGTTCTATTAACGCTTTGGATACTCATCGGAAAGTCCGCTGCAGTGGTTCTAGTACAGAATAAAACCAAGTTCGTTTCGTCATTCCTTTTTTTTTCTCTTAGCACCGAATGTTTATTTTCGGAAGAAAGTGTAATTTTCTCACTTATTATTTGGGGAAAAAGATTTGTCCAATGTTTTAAGTTTAAAAATACTACTTAAAGGAATTTTCTAGCTTACACGGATTCGTTAATTTTTTCGACAAGTTGTTAGTAGAAACGAGTTTTTCCGCTGACAAGTCATTTCAGTAGCTATGAAGTGTGTTCAAAAATATTCTCGTCTATCACACATCACTGAAGCTGAACAGCGAACACTGAACAGTGAACAGTGATGTGAAAGACACGTTGCCCATCGAGATAATTAAATTCTGACTTCCTGCGTGAATAGTACTTTTAATAAAAGTTGTTAGTTCCAATGTTGGAGAAGCTACTTCAAAAAGAAATAGAGTTGCCAATTGTCCTAATGTCAATTATTGAAATTAGTTATTTAAATTGTAGCAGTTTGTAATTCTTCTTCGTACATATTGGAAACTGTGAGACAAGTAGAAATTAAGTGTTAGGTTTCTCGATATCTAAATTCGAACATCTGCAGAATTGCGTCACTACTAAATATGTCACGAAGAAGAAAATGCGAGGGAATAATTCTAGCAAAGTTAGAAGTTGGATTTGACTTTAAAACAAAGGTCTTAGTAATTCCAGGCTTGTCTCGTCTTGAGTTCGCTGGCATGACTGGTACAGATTACTAATCAAGTCAGCGGTCTGAACGAAAATAACCACAAGTCAGTAATTGCAACTTCAGAGTAGAGCTGTACCTACGAAAATAGTAATGACATTCTTTTCTAGCATGCAACAGGAACCACGCTATTCAATCATCAGAATGTGCTTCCTTATTCCCTCGTATACAAAACTTCTACAATACTTTCCAAAGATAAATTAAAACTTCCAACCCCAGAATGTCAGATCTGAGAAATTAATTTGCTTTGTTTGAAAACATTCCATTTTTAACGACTCGATATTATAATTTCAGGGCCGAATTTACCCTCAATGCCGCCCTAGGCCACTGAAAAATGTGCCGCCCTTTCTACAAATTTTATTATAATTCCATGTACTATAAACAGAGAAGCGATTATGTAACTTTTCACTTCCACTTTCATTTTCACGTTCACTTTTTTGTTTCCCACTTTTTGATTTTCACTTTTTCCAAATACACGTGATGTTAATTTTGACATTTTAAACATCACCCACGAAATTGGGTTGAAGTTGCAGACTTCTAGTCTGACGAACATTTTTTATTTATTACATTCTCATCAGAGAATGTATTAGTTTTGTGTAAAATTTGACCCCCCCCATTTTTTGTCAAATGTCGACGTTTTGTGACCCTCTGAACCCGAAAAACATGTTTTTACCAATGTGTCTGTATGTCTGTCTGTCTGTCTGTCTGTCTGTAGATTTTTTTTTGTGAGCACGATAACTTTCGAAGGAATTGACCGATTTGATTGGCCTTTGGTATACTCTTTTAGTATCTTGAAATGCAGGTCAAGTTCGTTAGCCAGCCATTTTGGATAAAAATTAAAAAATTTGGATCATTTTTAAAATTTAAAAAAAAAATTTTTTTTTTAATTTACAAATTCTGTTTAAGGATATTCGTAGTACTTAAATAGTCGAACAATTTATCATTATGACTTTTTTCGATAAAGCAAAAATTTTCAGACTTATAACATTTCGAAAATTAAAAAAAAGTAAAGAAAATTAAAATTTTAAGCGAAATAACACACGCTATGAAAAAAAGTTTAGAGATGAAAAATGTTCCTTTTTGAACGCCCTAGAAGACTGGTATAACCACTTTTTGAATTTTCTTTAAAAATTTCAAATTTCAAATTTTAAGCCAAATAACGTGAGATACACGTTATTTGGTAAAAAATTTTTAAAGAAGGTTTAAATACCGAACGCGAAGCGCATGTGCACTGATGAGAATGTGTTCCTTAAGGTCGATAGAACCTTAAGTAAATTAGTTTTCTTCTTCATTTGAAAATAAAGTAATTTAAATAAAAGTATTTAGCAGCGATGAAGGTTGGTAAGCGAATGCAAGCGCGCGAAGTGTGATGAGAATGTGCTCACAATGGCACCCCTAGTTTTTTTTTTACACTTATTCAATTAAGAATATAAAACAAAGTTTCCAAAACCAAAAACCAGGCGTTTCCCGTGTTTTTAAGGGATTTCAAGTGACTTTAATGAATTTCAAGGGATTTTATATAGAGACTAAGTAATTTTAGGAAATTTCAAGATATTTTAAGAAATTTTATTTGATTATATGGAACTTTAAAGCATTCTTGAAAGAGTTCAAAAGGGTCAAGTGATTTTAAGAAATTTCGAGGAATTGATTCTAATATTGAGGAAACCAAATGAAATTCCTTAAAATCCCTTAAAATTACTTGAAATTCTTAAAAATTTTGTTAATCTTCTGAAATTGTCTTAAAATCATTAAAAATATATCAAAATCCCTTAGAGTTTATTCAAATCTCTTGAAGTACCTTGAAATTTCTTCAAATTCCTTCAAATTCGTTAAAATCAGTTAAAATGTTTTAAAATTTCGTGTAATCTCTGAAGAAACCTTTTCTGCATTCCTTTAGTTTCTTAAATTTTTTTTTTAAATCTTACGAAATTTTTGGAAATTTCCGGACAACATCTGGGTATCAATTTTGTAACTTCACTTCACTCTCACCTCACTCTCACCTCACTTCACTTACGTCTCCCTTCAATTTTTTTTCACGTGAATTTAGAAAAAAAATTGAAGGGTGGCGTAAGTGAGGTGAGGTGAGAGTGAAGTGAAGTTACATAATCGATACCCTGGTAAATTTTTGCTAAGTAAATACATAAAAATCTGCGGGGTTTTGAGAATTTTGGAAATATTTTATGATATTTTTCGTCAGACTGTAAACGTCTTAAACATGAACCCATCAATACCGAATAAGTGTAAGCGGTTCGCATATTTATTTCTTATTTGTCGTTTTCATGAAAAACTTGAAAACTTGGAATCTTGAAAAACGAAGTGGAAGTGGAAGTGAAAAATTACATAATCGCCCCCAAGGTCCTCACTGAAAGTGCTTCCTCTGTAAGAGTGTGCTGCGAAAATACATACTGCGTTTTTAAATAGTAAATATTTTTCTCATAATTTTAATATTCTTCAACGAAAAAAAGTTAAAATAAAAAAATATTGTCAGCAGCCGTGCCGCCCCTCAAAATTTGCCGCCCTAGGCCCGGGCCTTTTTGGCCTCTAATATAAATACAGCACTGTATAATTTATTCAAAAATTGAACTGGAAATATATATCCTGGAATTTTGAAAGCCATATATTCAGTATGAACATTGCATATAATGTATCAAAGTATTTTTCTAGAAATTTCATTAATCAATCGAAATCTGGAAAACTATCTGCACTGAAAATTCTTATCATTTTGGCAACGAGCCAAATATACGAATATAAATTTCGAGAATGAACTAGCATTCCGGAAAGTGGTCTCTATAAATGATAGAACAATTTATCGTGAAATTTTCGATTTCTCTGTGAAAGAAGAGAAATCGCCTTTGTCATGATATAGATAACCTCTCGAGTTTTAAATGGACTATTTGTAAAACGATCTTTCGTGACACATGACGAGGTTATCGGAACTGCATAGGAAACAATCGTTATTTGATATAAACGACCTGCCTAGCCTATGGACAAACAACAGGATGTCATTTTTATCATTGCGATTTGCACTTATCTCAGCGTCACCTATTGCAAACATATTTTTGATCTCTTCAAACAAAAACAATATTCCAAATCAAAAATGGCGACATTAAAAAGTAAAATCAAAGATAAGTTAAGATAAGTTGTTTACCAAGGTAAACAGTTACTCTCTTCCAAATTAAAATGTATAATGACCTTCATTTATTTCTTATTGCAAAGTAATACAGACTTAACAATTTTTGTTATTTGAAAACCAATTTTGGGATATTTTCAAATGCGATAAAATGCTGAAAATCCTTAATGTTAAAAACCCGAGTACAAAAGTTAACTGCTTGATGAAAGTGTCAACATTACGTCCAATTGTCTCTACTCAAAACTGCAATTTGAAAAAGAAGTTCGCACTTAGTTCAAAATTACACATTTCCTGTGACAACGAAAGGGAAAGTGAGTTGAGACAATTAGTCGTTTATAAGTGAATCGGTGGGTTTAAGTAGAGGCTGTCAACGACTTTTAAAGACGTAAGAATAGTGCAAGAGTAATTCTTGAGTACAGTACCGTAGAAGTAGAAGTAGAAGAAAAGGCATGGGTGTTGAACTGTAGCAAGTCCACCTAAAGAAGGCCTGGTGTGGACTTATAACAAATGGGACTTAATTGAGAGAAAACTCGAGTTCCGTTAATTACGAGCGCGCAATTAAGAGAAAAGTTGAGAAAGATAAGCCGCTCCTATATAATATAAAACATACGCGTAACTGTGATTGTATGAATGTGCGACTCTACACAAATAATTTTACTTATACATAATATGTATGTATATGTATATAAAGTGAAGAGTGCTATTTGTGCAACACATTCGACATGTACTGTATTTCTACAATCTAAAAAGCAGTCAATGGAATGAGAATTTGCACACGCGCCACTACCTTATCTTGTTTCCCCTCGATATCTTCTTGAATCTTGAAAGGATGCGATAAAGAACAAGCATGATCTATGTCGGCTCTTGTCGACAATAATTAAACAAGATGATTTTATTATTTAAACATTTGATAAGCTTATTTAATCTCTATAACGAAAAATTATCATTTGGTACAATATTTGCTTGACTTACTTTGCATGTCGTGTGAGAGATAAACATATTTGCTACAGGATCTGAAAAAGCCGGGAAAATCGTTGATCTTTTAAAAATCTCAAATTTCTGGAAATTTTTTCAATAATTGGTCTGTAAAACTTAGAAAATTCCAGAAATTTGAAGCCGAACTTCGGCAGCAACCATAAATCTTCATAAATCTCTCATAGAAGCTATTTGAGACAGCTTTTTACACATGTTTTAGCACCATAGATATGTTAAAAGCCTGAAAAGGGATTATCCTCGCTTCTATTGAAATCTCTTTAGGACTGGAACGTATTAATCCTTTAGTTAAACTGCTTTAATTTTAGGGTCTCCTTTTCTTTCATGATCGATCTTTCTTAATCCGGAATTCGCAACGAACGAATTATCCGAGGACGAGCGTGGCGCTCTTACAACTCATTCGTCGACAATCGAATTTATCATTCAACGTCACATGGAACTTGGCGAGCTTTGCGAACAATGTGCAACCTTTGTGTATGTGAATTTGTGTGTTTGTGAGCCCTAACGAGTACACCCACAGAAGGCAAACGGATATAATGCCAGCGCCGAAACGATCGCGAGAGAAGAAAATTATATACCTTTCCTCGCATATCGCATTTATCACTCGCGTACGGTCACAATTCGCTTTCGTACTGCATAAATAATTTATGGGAATCTGACGTGAAATTATTAGGCACCGTATATTCTTAGCGTCACGTGTCATCGGCACCACCGTCTGTTTCGCGAGCCATAAAAAAAGTGTCGATTTCGTAAATTCTGTCGCATTGACGGCATAAAAACCATCGACCGAGATTTATTCCGATCCAAGACTAATCGAAGGCCTTATGCGCGTCCAAATAAATGTCGATGGAGACTATTAAAAATACATTTATCGGAAGAACATGAATTCGAGGAGATTATGCTAATATCTATACTTATAGGAGTTGATTGAATTATTGAGAAATGATTTTTTTTTTTTTTAAGTATCGGAAATTTCATGCACATTATTCAAATGCTTATTAATTAATTGTTTTAAAATTCTTTAAAATCCCCTCAAGTCTCTGGAAGACGATTAAAATTTTAATCGAGTAGACAGCAAATGATTTTCAAACATCGTTCACGAGGAAAGCATAAATCCATACAATACTGAAAATCTGAAAATCTTAATCTCTTAAAAATGTTGTCACACAATGTGAAACACAAAAGACGACCTCTTAGATTTTCGTATCATTCAAACCAATCTCCAAGGTTAAGGGACGAAAAAGAATATTACCTCGTGGCATCTTGTGACCTTCTCCTTTCGTAACTTTCGTCACCTTTTTTCTTTTCTACGAGAGAACAATGCAACAGTCCTCCAGGATAAAAGTCAAAATAGACATGTGAGGGAATTCTTGGGCGCGAGAAGTTTTAGTTATACTGTCGAGGGAGAATTATTATTGCTCGAAAGGCGCATGAGATTAAGAAAGAAGAGGAAGAAAAAAAGAAAAAGAATCCTTATGCTGTTGGTGCCGCTTGCCTCCTTTATAATACCTTCATTAGCACAGACTTGAGGAGATGGAAATTAACAAACAATGGCTCGAGCGTTAAAGTGAACACAATGGAACCGATGCCCACGTTCGATAAGAACGCGCAGCACCCATTATCGTTTTTCTTTCACTTAACAGTACGATGTCTAATTAATTCCGAATTGAACGAGTCATATCACTCAGCTAATCCCATTCTAAATCACAACAATCATAACAATCTTACAAATTTATTCATATTAATAAAAAATACTCTAGACTTGTTTTTCATGTCAGTATTCATACACTGTAAATGTTACGAAATATGAGTATACTTATCCTATCTTAAAAAAGTGTTGTCACGATATATCTCGAAAATCTCGCATACATTGTTGTTGCAAACCTGATTAGCTTTTGAATGACTTGAAATTGTAAGAAGGAAAACAAAATTATAACGCACATGTTGATTTGCTGGTCTCTTAAAATTTTACAAAAAACTTCGAAAT
>CAJFCP010000152.1:164585-177087 GCA_904066005.1 Synergus itoensis | reverse complement strand
ATTTCAGGTGAATGTTCGGTGAATTTAGAGTGATTGAAATGATTAAGTGTGATTTCCGTGAGATTTTAAGTGATTTTAGAGGGCTTCAGTAATTTAAAGTAAATTTAACTTTGAATTTGATATGATTTTAAGTGATTCCAGGTGGTTTTCGAGCGATTGCAGATGATTAGTAATTTCAGGTGAATGTTCGGTGAATTTAGAGTGATTGAAATGATTAAAGGTGATTTCCGTGAGATTTCAGGTGATTTTAGAGGACTTCAGTAATTTAAAGTAAATTTAACTTTGAATTTGATATGATTTTAAGTGATTCCAGGTGATTGTAGACGACTTCAGTGATTTAAAGGTAACTTAACTTGAATTTAGTACGATTTTAATTGATTCCAGGTGATTTCCGAATTATTTCAAATAATTACCGGTGATTTTCGAGCGATTGCAGGTGATTAGTGATTTCAGGTGAATGTTCGGTGAATTTAGAGTGAATGAAATGATTATAGGTGATTTCCGTGAGATTTCAGGTGATTTTAGAGGACTTCAATAATTTAAAGTAAATTTAACTTTGAATTTGATATGATTTTAAGTGATTCCAGGTGATTTTCGAGTGATTGCTGGTGATTTTCGAGTAATTTCAGTTATTGCAGGTGATTGTTGTGATTTCTGCTCGGATTTCTGGTGAATGTGCGGTTAATTTCGAGTGATTACTCTTGATTGCAGTTATTTTAGATGATTTCAACCGATTGCAAGCTATTTTTCAATAAAATTTTTACAGCAATTGCAAGAGTTATGTACCTCACGAAGGATTCACATATCATGAAGTGGTTTTGGTGTAAAATAGAAGGATCATAAACCAGACGACATCAAAATTAAATCGGGGGCAAAGTGAACATAAGGGTAAAGTGAACACGCTTTCATTTTTACTACCTTCCTCTTCATTTTTCTTTAGGATCTCGATAATAAGCTTCTAGGCGACGTCGTCTATAGTTTACGAGGGCAAATGCCATTTTCCACTTTTTCCTGATCCAGACAAACCTCGTCTTGTGAACAGTTGCGCCGGACATAAAACCGCTATCGCACTCATTTCGGATTCACGGGCGTCTGGGAATATCGTGTAAGGTCGAGAAATCGATACATATTTTTCTTCTCAGAGCTCGTTTCTTCATATCGGATATTTTCACCAGATATGCAGACTTTAAAAAAAGAAAAAAAAAGAAAAAAGAAAAATGATACCCCGCAGAAAAATCTTAAAAGAAAAATCTCGAATCAGATTTTCTTTCAAGCAGCTTCTTCATAACAGCTTTTTATGTAATGTTATTCTTGAAATTCAATCCTGACATTTAAATTAATTAAGCAATTGTCGAACAATACTTTTCTTGTAAAGAAAAACATGAAAGATTGAACTTCTTACACTCCAGCTCGACAAATGTCAATAATAGGAAAAGGTGGTCCTCTCCACAATAAATGATTAATTTTGAATTTTCTGTATGGTTTCCTTCGAATGAAAATATTTACGAAGCCCTGAAGGCTTGGAGAGTTCCAATAGTTGTTTGCTGAGGAAATCCAAGTTTGGTTTGCTCCCTGTTTTCACTGAAAACCCAAGAGGAATGTTTCCCATCATATTTTGATTCCAGAAACTTGCGGTGCGAGGTACATGGAAGGCGAGGAAGATTCGTCATGTAGTTTAATTAGTGGCTCCGGGCGAAAATTTCATTACATCCGGTTCAGTGGTTCTCTTCGTTTGTCGCATTTTTTGTACTTTTTCTTGTATGTCTTACGGAATTTTATTATTTTATTCTTGATTTAAATAGCGGACGTAAAGCAAAAATGAATAGTGAAGTAAATCGAAGCACAAGGTGGTGGCCACTGGCCATACACGTATTTATACCCGTTACATGTTACGTACACGGAGAAAATTTGCGCGGTAATCATTACCGAAAGTTGTGGTGAAATTGGGATATCGTGACATTTCAGCTTTCTTTCGTCTAGTATCAGTATTATTTAATAAGCTTTTGGGAGCATATGATGAATGTATATTAAAAAATAAATATTAGTACTGTAATTTTTCAAGTCGCGCAATGTAATAGGTGGAAAATAATGATTAACGTAAATACTGTAAGAAGTGAGGAAGTATTCAACGTAAAATACTACCAACAAAATGAAATTTTTTCAAAGATAAATTGAAAATTTCAAAGCAGATGCGTTCAATTTTTCGCATTTACTTTCGTGAGCCTTCACCGAGCTGGACTGGAAGGATTACCGTCCGTTCGGTAAAGCTACCAAGTGTATCTAGAATGTCTAAGAGCGAACTCGCATCAACATCCCGCTCATGCGCAGTAAAGGTTTTCTTAGTAACATAAAAACCACACTGCCCACGAGCCCACGCTTGCCGGTTCACAGTTTTAAATGTTTATAAGGAATATAAAATAAATTGTTCTCATCTTTCAGAAGTTACCTTAATATTTTCCACCTTTCCTATAATTATAATTTAATAATAAACGAGACCGAACGATTTTGTACAATATAAAGATTTAAAATTTCCCGCGTCGCCCGCGATTATCGATATACGACGCGTCACGAACTGTATTGACCAATAAGGAATCGGGTCCACACATTATATAGCATTACAGTTTTTCGATATTATTTATTATTTATTATTGCTTTTGAAGTAAATTAAAAATTCAATCAATACAATAAAATGCAATATAATATAAAAATTCGTTCATTTTGAACATTCAGAACTTCAACCACATGATATTTTCATTCGCTCCTATTATATCTTTCTCGCAAGTGGTGATACTTTCTACTAGTTAGTATATAAGGACGATTCAAATCTATACTCTCAGCGTAGTGCGTGCGATTCGCCGAATATAGCGATAGTTTTATATATGTATTAGTCATAGCAATAGGTTTATGTATTGTACTCATATATAGTTTAGTTTACCATTAAAATTGTATATATAATATGTAAAGCATGGTCAGTTAGTATTTGTAAAATATACATACATTAATAACGAGATTATTTTTTTTTCTCTCCAAGCTGTATCTACCAAGCCGTGCGGTACTGAGTACCGCACGGCTTGGTAAATTCTCAAGTCCAGGAGCCTAAACTTTCTTGTGGTTTAGTACAGGACGTTCTCATGAGCAGTGCGGTACTCTGTACCGAAAGCTTGGTAGATTTTCATGTAATTCCTTTTACAGTGCTGTACGTGAAAATTTACCGAAATGTCACGATATCCCAATTTCACCACAACTTTCGGTAATGATTACCGCGCAAATTTTCTCCGTGTACGGTTATGCACATGCAGTCACATTATGCGCACGAGTCGTGTTCCGCGCGTATTTGCATGTTCCTCTCATTCTGCCATCATCAATCACCAAAAGGAATCATTAATAAAAGTCCAAGTTCTGAACCGATTCGTGAGCCTGTAAAACGTGTGGGCCGAGGATACTTGGAGCCACGACTTCAAAAAAAAAGGGAAGAGTGACAGATATGATTGTTGTTGCAAAACGGATACGACGGCTAACTCGGTATTCGAGTTGTTGAAAGATAATTTTTATCTTTAATGAAATTAAACGGGTTTGCGAATGGATGAGACGTTAACAATCATCTTAGTAGTAAATATTTAGTTGGTAAATGCAAATTTTTAAATTTGATTTTTATTTTACATTTTGAGAAGTTACACGGAGAAAACTGGATATTAAACTGTAATATCTAGCTATTTAACTATGGGACGACTATCTAGATATTTAGATATAATATCTTGATATTAAAATATATAATCCAAATATTCTAACATTCAATATTTTAATATCTGGATATTAAGTATTAATATCAACACTGTTAAAAATGTTTGCAAAATTAATATACTTTTAATATACATTTTATAGTCATTTGCATATACCGTAAATTAAATTTAATATATTACCATATGTTTTAGAATTAATATAAAACCATATTAAAATTAATATAGGGTATATTAATATTAATATAAAGTATATTAATTTTAATATAAAGTATATTAATTTTAATATGGTTGTATATTAATTCTAAAACATAATAGTATATTAAATTTAATTGACGGTATATGCAAATGACTTTACTCACAGTATATTAAATTTTGATCAGTTTTTTTTAACAGTGAAGATATTATATCTAAATATCTAGATAGTCGTCCCATAGTTAAATACCTAGATATTACGATTTAATATCCAGTTTTCTCCGTATATAAAAGGGGATTTAAAAAAGATGGTGAGAAAAGTGACTTAAAAAATAATGGGAGTTTTAGAAAAAGAGGGGGTAGATAAATATGGGGAATATCTTGGAAGACACGTTTATAAATTTTCTGTTTGAAAGTATATTTTTCGAAGTAAATTCTGACAAATTAAAGCAATTTCCACATTTCCAGTATTATCTGGTATTGCGTAAGTTTATCGCTAATTGTTATTAATTGTCTCGGTATCAGGGTCGGAGGAACATCGACTTCGACTGCCATTTCGTAATGCGGAGTGACGTCCGGTCGATGTTGATTTTGCGAGAGACTGCATATCTCGACAGCATCGATATAAATAAATATGTATGGCGGTTGGCACGAAAATCTTGGGGCAGTCCCAGCTTACGTAATGTGTCTTTTAAACCCTGTCTCGGTAGGCGAATCCCTATTTCAACAAGCCACAAATACTTCCGCAAAATAGACGAAAACCGAGTCCCCCTTTTTTTTCCTCGAAACAAATTCCTTTGCGTTTTTCCTTCCCCGTTCGAACACCCTTGGAAATTCTCATTGCTAATTCCGCGCGTTGAATTGTTAAACGGAACGCGATTGGAAAACTCATAAATTCCAGAGAATTTACGTCTGCTTGCTTCCAAAATTCCTGCTGATAAAAAATTTGAGCCCTAAATTAAATGATCTATTTTATCGAGGCATAATTCCTTGCAGACTTTAGTATTGTTATCAAAATCATGAATATTGTGATAGAAAATCCAATGACCTTTTAATGTTCAGAACTTCCATCACATTTTAAATCAAGAGATTTGAAAAGTTCATACATTTTTCCCTTACATTTAGGATCGCTATTTTTGATTCCTAAATATTTTAAGTTAAAAAAAGGATTTTATTTTATTTTATTTTCCCTACACCTAGAAAAATAAAGTTCTTTTGATTCAACACACAAATATTTTTATATTAAAAGAAAATTTCTTTGATTTTAATAAATGACGTCACGTAGTCTCTTTCACTTAAAGAAACTATTTGTTTAAATGATTTGCTTGATTTAAAACAAAATTTTGATTCAAAAAAGCTATTAGTTTAGATGAAAGAAATCATTTCTTTAGAGTCAATAATTTGAAACAAACAAATTATTTCTTTGAATCAAAGAATGTTTTTCTTATAATCCACATTATTAATGCGCCAAGCGATTGCGCAGAAGAAGAAGCCTTTCGGAAATGCATTCTTTTCGTGAACACGTGTTGTTAAATTTTTGTGAAAACGCGGACGCGGCCGGCTAGATAAAGTCTTGGTAATCATTTAAATCGCTAAAATGTGTGATAAAGAAGTGTAAGAATTTGCAATTTACAAGAAGTGCGAGACAATTTACAAGAAATGTGAGAATTTACAAGAGTGTGAGAATTTACACGTGTGAGATTTACATGAGTGTGAGGATTTACAATTTTTATGAAAATTTAAGGTAAAAAGATTAACTTTATTCTGCATTTATTAGGAAATTATAATTTCTGTACACGAAATTGTGTACAGAAATAACAAAAATTTACATAAAAGTGGGGTTAAATCGCGTGCAGAATAAAGTGTATATAAAGAAATATAAAGGTCAAATCAAAAATTATATTTCTTTAATTTAAAAAAATCTTTTTGCTTTGAAGCAACGAAACACGGAAAAAAGAAAATAGCTGAATTTACCATTTAAAATAGTCAATTTGCGCTCTGAACGCATTTTTCCTGGAATTTAGTAAGTTTTACTATTTCAAATGTTAATTTTTGCTAATAAAATTGCAAACCCTGCTTTTTCCTTGTAAGAGTTACAATTTGAAATAGTAAAACTTACTAAATTCCAGGAAAAATGCATTCAGAGCGCAAGTTGACTATTTTAAATGGTAAATTCAGCTATTTTCTTTTTTCCGTGAATATTTCTTTAAATCAAACAAACGTTTCTTTGACCGTAAATCAATACTAGAATTTCTTTGATTCAAAGAAAGTTTTTTTGATCCGAAGAAACTTTTTTCTGGTTGTAAAGAAGTGAATTTTACAATGTTTGTTTCAGTTTGAAAATCTTGAGTAAAGAGAGGGGTAATAAATACCACATAGAAAGTTTTTTACGACAAAAGAAATCAAAATGTAAAGGTAGAAAATTGAAGGTGAACAGCCTGTATAATACCTGTTATTTTCATGAGTTTAAAATGTGCAATTTACAAGTCAGTTTAACTGCTGTTCGCACATGTTCACGTAACCATGCCACGCAGCATAATGTCGAATCATCATCGTGCTTCAATGAGTTTTATTACCTCTCCCGTAAGAAATGCAGCAAAACGGCTAAAATGGCTTGCCATTTTATCGTTTGTCTTTATAATATCATTGAAATTTTCACACGTGTTGATTTTCACACGAACTTGAGCAAGACTTAAAACTTGTTTCTTTTGCGCTGCCAACTCTACCTGGCCTTGCACTTTACCATTTTTTCAATAAAGCACAGCCGAGATAAAACAGCTTTTGTAGAATATAATTAACTTTTAGCTATCACTCGAGACATTCCGTTGTAACATTTTTCATCTCTCATTCCATATATGTATTTATAAATCTGAATGTTTTTATTCACTAAGTTAACTTTATCAAACTGATTTAATTATTATTCTCTAAATTCGAATAGATATTGAAAATGAAAAAAATGAATAATTTATTAACGCAATCAAAACTCTAATTCCAATACGCTGAATGAAGCTCTCCTCTCTTATTCAGAGAGTTGAAAAATCCCCAACTGACTCATTAAAAAAAATATGAGAAAAAATCTGGCGTTTTTGTTAAATTAATTGGCAGCATAACGAATCGGGAAACAAAACTCGAGATCCCCTTGAGATCAAAAGACAGAATGATATCAAAGCCCGAGTTGAAAACTATTTATGTATATACTAAAATAAAAAGCGAGGAAAAATTATTATCACAAAAATCGCTTTGAAACTAAAGAGGGAAGGAAATTTTAAAGTTGAGGGGTAGAGGAATCAATAAGCCTGAGGCGGAAAAAAATCGGTGTCGTTTATACTTGTCAAAGGGATGGGATTCAGCGTCAATGAAGTGGGATATATTTGAAGTAATGGATAAAATGAAAAAAGCATTGCGCCAGAAGTAACGACAGCTATGTTCTCGTCAACGAAAATCCACTGCTAAAAAATATTTCTCTGATAAATAAAAAGCAGGATAATACAAATAAAAGAAAAATAACGTAGAAAATCTGTGGTAAAACGTAAAAAACTGTATACTTTGCTGAGTGCAAAGTGGTCATATAGGAAACCAAATCTGTCGAGAAAAGCTGGCGTTACGTTTTTAAGCCTCTTTTCTGTTTTATGGATCAGCGGATTTTGCTTCTGCAATTTCTACAAAAGGAGGGTTTATCAGAAAATATATGACTGTCAGTTCGTTCTTTTAAAGACACAAAAGAAATAATGAGAACAATTTTTTTTTATAATTTTACATATAAGTAGATTTCTTCTCAGGCAGAATTTAAATATTACGATTTCAAATATAAAACATTTATTGATTGAAGGTTTGAGAAAATGTCCAAAATAATGTAAAAAAAAATGAGGAGGGTGGGGTGTAAAAAAGAAATTATTTTTCGTAATAATTTAATGCTTCCTTGAGTGGAAAATAGAATTGCGAATTGGAGAAAGAAATTAAGAGCCTTATAGATTTAATTTCTCTTTTACGTCCCTTACAAGTCTTTATGGGGGAATAAATCACATCTTTCCTGCCGCCACTCATCGTTCCTGTTCAAAGAAGAGTAATTATCGGATATAATCCCAGGCAAAAATGTTTTCTTCGAATCCCGCGATTAACTTTTCTCTACAAAAAGATGTTCATATTGAGAGAGCAAAGCAAAAGAGACTGAGAAATGCAGGAGGAGCGCAATCCTGCACTCAGGACTTTAATCACGGTGAATTACGTCAACCTTTTTTAGCGAAACATTTGTCTACCTTTGTAAGCAGACCGACTTCTTTATTACCCGCTTCCTTTTCAAAGTGACGACCAGCGGCACGTACCGACAATAATTAGAAAGGAACGACAAGCATGATACATTCTAGCTCATTTTCGATAAATAATAATGAAATCGGAAGCTAATGTGATGCAAGATTTAATAATTATATTCATATTTTATCGAGATTTAATGATCATGCGAGCATGTGATTACGATTTAATAATCACACTCCTACGTGACCAACGTTTTAATAATTATATGTAACGCATTTGATTAAGATTTTACATAATCTCGTACGTTTTCACGGCATTAAATAAACGAAAGTTATTTCTAAATTCGAATCAATTGTCCTGAAGTTGATAAAATCGGAAGTTAAACATTTTTTTTATATATTTAAAAAAAACTTTTAAGTTTAGTCGCTAAAAATTCGAAAACAGGTATCAAATTGTTTATCTTTCCCAAGTTTAAAACGTATACTTTTGAAATTTTAGACAAATCTTTCCCATAGAAAAATTCTTATCTGCAAGATAATCGATTAAAAATCGGTTTATATAATGTAAACATTATCGATTAATTTCTAAACAGTCCAATTGACCTTTGTATGTAAAATCGTAACAACTGAGTCGTTTCATTTTTTTTTAATTTCAATGAAAATGTTAAATCATCGTTCGTTTTAATCTTGAGGAAAGCAGACTGTATTGTTCAATTGACGTACGAATTATGACTAAAATATAATTAATATCGATAGTCTATGAGGCAACACTTTGTTTTCACTTGTCAAGAAACCTCTCGACAATTGACATAATCGATTTCTCTCTCTTATAGTCTCTCCCTCCATCCCTCTTTCATTTCCTCCTCACTCCTTTTTCACTATCAATTTATAGAAGCTATTAACTGCAACGTCGTCGGAGGTCAAATGTTATATGGAGACCAGATATATTTAGTTTATACTAACATATATAGAGAACGTTTCCATAACGTTGACATAATCGCTCTCGTGAATACCACTCGACCGGAGAGATACAATTATTTTCTGTCATAGAGTAAATGAAATCCGAGAAGAGCTAAGCAAAAAAAAATCTTAAAAAATTTTTATCAATTATAAAATTTCCCCTTTTTTATAGTCCCCTTAATTTTCAATTTTCTTCCTTTTTTGAATCTCCCCTTAATTTTATCGAAAATCCCTCGATTATATTGGCTTTAATGTCATCGAATATAAATAATACTATTATATTTATTATATTTATTCCATAAGAAAAAAATCTATTTGATTGTTCAGTTTAATAGCTTATAAATAATAAAAATCATGAGGCAGGTTGTTATTTTTAAACGATAATGATGTTTTAAACGCGCGAAGTAAATATAATTACTTTCAGCCGCTTGGAAGGGCGATTATGAATATGCGTGCGAGATAAGTTGAACAAGGGGTAGAGCGATAAGCTCTTTCATGAAATATAAATTTTTCTCCCTCCCAGGAAATAATAAGCATTTGCTTCTATAAATTAACTCTCTTCATTGCGCCTACATGGACACGATTCATGTCTTGTGATAATTAACAATCTACTTAGTTTCGAATAATATCGTGGAAGTTGATATAAAGAGAAAAAATAACGTATTTTTCATTTACGTAAATGAGCTCTATTCATAATCTTTTCAAATCAAATTTAAAGGTAAACAGATTACATAATATTATAACCGATTTGATACAAAGGGCCTTGTTTGTATAGAATCTTAAATTCGTTCAAGAAAAGCTGTTTTGCAAGATTTAGGTCAACCACTTGAAGCATTCTCTTATCTTGATTTATCCAAAAGCTTTTTCAACAAATAATTCTGAATCCGAGGTTTCATGACAATGAAATGCAGAAAACAAAAGTGCTATATTGGGACGTTTGGCCTCTAAGAAAACCTGCGTCACGAGTCTTTTCGATAGCACTTGTGGGCGTATGGCACGTTTCAGCAAAATGGAACCGTACTGATTTACTCGATTGAGGATCAAATGATACCCAAGGGCAGATCCATAACAGACTCGTAACAGCAAAGAGAAGGAGGCGAAGAAGAGATAGTGATACCTTTTGAATGCGAGTGACTAAGATCGAGTCTTCGAGTCAAGGAGTGAAAAGAGAGGAGAGAAAAGGATAAAGAAAAAAGGAGTGAGAAGGAGGAAATGATGTTCAAGGAAGAGAAAGAGGAAAGAAAAGAAGAAAAAAGCGAAAAAGGATTAAAAGGAGCAAAAGAGGATCAAGACCGGTTTCTTCTCTCATCTCGTTTGCCGCCAGCGCCAATCAGTGGACTAGCTTCAGGGTTATACAAGGAGCAATCAACCGTAGATCTTCTCTGACCTAGGACAAAAACGAATTGTCACTCCGAAAATAAGACGCGTGACTCACGCTTTCTTGTATTCAATTATAACTCTTTTGATTCGACATTCGACTGCAGGACGGGTCGACTTTTCTTATTATTAAAAGTATCACATATTGATTGGACTACTACAATTCACTAAGAAAAACATCGATAGTAGAAATGGTATAAATAATGGAATAAATTGTTGGAAAAAGAGCGTATAAAAAATCACGTAAATGGAATTAGAGTTCTATAAAATTTTAGAAGGACGCGCTGGCCACCAACCGAGCCACGCCACCTCCAGTGGTGTGTCAGTTGTTGTACAGAACGTTTCAGTCTTGCAAGTGTGCTAATCAGATTAATTGTGTTTTTCAGTTTAATTTAATTAAAGTATTCATTTTGAGATAATGCTAAACGAGGATTTATCTCTAGAATTATTTTTAAATCCTTAGAAGTGCCTAGAAATTTAGGCATCATTGAAATTTTGAAAGCGTTTCAAATGTCTTGAAATCAAATGCTTCAAATGTCTTCAGAAATCCTTGAATTAAAATAACTGTTATTCCTTCATTTGATTCATTTCCACGTCAATAAATACGTCGAATACGTAACGTTCATCCAAATTTAAAGCATTTCCTGTTACTTTTTCTCTTTTTGTAAACTCCGGAAATGAAAAATGCCTTGGCAAAGCAAAACATCCATTCCGATCGCATATTTTCGTTGCGAAAATTTCAGAATTTTCATAAAATCTCAATATTGAATATTGCTGAAAGAATTTCCCGAATTTTCCACGATTCTGAAATCTAAATAAAACCAGAACGTTTTTCAATAAAGAGTTGAAATATTTTAAAAATCGAATGTTTGCCAACAAATTCAAGCTTCAGTTAATCATGATCTTTTCAAGAAATAGTGATTGATAATTGTTGACAACAATTATAATCGTTGCAGTGATTTTTTTTCCTCCATAAAATACAAGCACGAAGCTCGCAAAAACAAATAAATTGTTGAACATATAAATTGCTGAGGTATCACTGACATTGTGAAAGATCATTTAAGAATAGAATTGTTCTGTAATAACATGAAAAAAATTTTCGAAAAGTTCTTCCACTTCGTCTATATTTTTTATAGTCAGTCAATCATTATTTTTAAACAATTTAAATAATTCCAAAGTATCAAAAACTGCCCTTTAGCTCAAAAATCGTTGGGATCTCTGATTGGATCTACTTTCACTCCATTTGTTGTGATAAGAGAATTGAATGCTGTCAACAGCACTTTTGCAAACAGAGTGTTGCATGTTGCATCATTGAAGTGCGAAGGATCCAATTTTGGAACATCCTGTGTACAAAACGTGTGTGCTGAAAGTATCACACCCCCTTCTCTCACCTCCCTTCACCCTCTTCTTGCACTTCAATCACTCCCCAACCCCCGTTCCAACCCTCTCACTCTATTTCTCTCCACGAAAGATCTCATTTTAGATCTAATTTTAGATTGTTTCCCACTCCTCTTCAGTTTCCTGTACGCGAATTCGCGAGGACTCGCGCGTTTGTGTAAGCCCCATTCGACGACAGCGAGCAGTGCTGTCGCTCGTCTTCTTCGTTATCGTCGTAATTTCCGGTTTCTCAACGTTACTACCGCTTATTTCCAAGACCCAAAGACCAGGTCGAGACGTCTTCACTCTCGACGTTTGTGGACACTCCCAAGATCTAGAATTCAGACTCGCTTTCAAGAACTCTTCTAGGTTCTGGAGATCTTTCAAGGATCTTCTACAATTGTCATTTTTAAGGGCATGTGATACTTTTTGATCGAATTTAGCAAGATGAAACTTTTTTTTAAATTTTCCAGATAAAAAGAGTCAATAACGGTCCGTTTTAATGTTTTCTTCCGTTTTCCAAAGTTTCAAGGCAAAATATTCATTTTTGTGGCTGAAAAGTTGGGTAATTTGATCACTCATAAAGCATAGAGCACCTAACCTCAA
>CAJFCP010000152.1:119578-134171 GCA_904066005.1 Synergus itoensis | reverse complement strand
TTCGCTAGATAAGAGAAAGGGATTCCGCTAGATAAGGGAAATTGTTAGATAAGGGAAGGTTAGATAAGGGAGAGTCGAGTGTATTCTATGGAACCTCCCTATTTCTCAGGTAGGGTTGTAAAATTTCATGAAACTTTGGTCCAATGAAAAGTTTCATGAAACTTTGGGGGTCTTGTGAAACAATTCAATGTTTCAAAGATGGCGGCGGGAAAATTCAAAATATGCACCAAGTGCCTTCTTTGAGGCATTTCTAAGTGTTTATATAACAATTTAAAACTTTTCTTCAACGCATTCACAAATATCATAGTTTTACTAAAGAAATACTAAATAATATTCCAAAACAAGTTTAAATTTGTGGCACCGTCGTCAGCTGACCTAATTTCCGTGCATGTGCAATTAGAATTTCCCCTTCTTTCCTCCCAAAGTTTCATGAAACAATGAAACTTTGACAGTGAAACATTTGAAAGTTTCAAGTGAAAGTTTCAATGTTTCCATGAAACGTTTCATTACTCACAACCCTATTCTCAGGACTCTTCTTCTCCTTCGGAATTTCCTCTCTCCCTGGGAAATAAAATTTATTTCGATTGCTAGCAGGAAAAGGAGGGATTAATAGGGATAATAGGGATAATAGGGATTAATAGTATTGATAACAAAATGATAATTATTTGCATATTTGAAATTGATTACTAAATTGTTTAGATGAATAATTTTTTAATTATAGAACAAAAAAGGAGTTAAGTATATTAGGCGCATGTTGAATATATTTTTTTTTGTAATTGCTCTGTTTATCTGTCATATTTTTTAATCTTCGAAAATAGGAACGATTATAAGGTTCACTTGGTAGCGGTGAACCGGATCAGATAAGAAAATTGGGAAACGGAGAGCAACCGAAAAAGCAAGGGGGCTGTTAACGAACATTATGGCACGATGGGTCAATAAAGATATCGTTACGATAAGTGGGTAGAACATTATCGATTCAGGCACGTGCTTAACTTTCACCTTGAGAGACATGTATAAATATTAATATCCTCATGAAACATTAATAAAAGCATCATCATTAAAGAGCACCCGGAAATGGTACCAATATCCTCTAGCTACAGGTTCCTTGAATGACTAAAGTCATCTTTTTATTAACGATAGCCTAGGAAATCATCTCTAATTTAATTCAATTCACCAAATTGAAATTCAATTCCAATGAAATTTATTCTTTCATTTACTACCTTTAACTATAATTTCTTTTCAATAATGTGAATAAAGTTTTGAACATTCATTGAACGATCCAAAAAAAATTTTTTTTTTTGAAATTTCTTTCGCTAATATTACTTCAGGGACCTCAAAAATACCTTTCTATGGAGAAAAATCCTACACTTTTTACTTCTAAGGGTGAGAAACAACCCTTAACGTACTTTAACACATGTGCAATTTTAAAGTCGTTATAATTAACATTTATTCAGAGAAAAAATTGTTCAAGCCTTTAAAAGTCGTAATCCGAAGAAATCCTACAATTAAATCAACTCTTTCGACCACCCCCAAAAACCATCCCTTACGAAAAATTACAAAAATTGAGAAAACGACCCTACAATTAATAACTGTATAAACATTTCTCGACGTGGAAAATTATCTTTACACTCAGAAAAAAGTTTGTTTGAATTAAACAAACGTATCATTGATATAGGATCAATCAAAAAATATCTTTGAATTAAACAAAATTTGTTTAAATTAACAAAAATTTGTTTGATTCAAAGAAACTTTTTTTTAATAAGATGAAATCAATTTTTTTGAGTTAAAGACAATTTATTTGAATCAAACAAATTTTGTTTAATTCAAAGAAATTTTTTGATTGACCCTATATCAATGATACGTTTGTTTGATTCAAACAAACTTTTTTCTGAGTGTAGTAGTCCACCGTTAAAGTACGTTAAGGATTGTTTCTCACCCTTAGAATTAGAAAGTGTGGGATTTTCCTCCATAGAGCGTGTTTTATATTTTTAGGCCCCTGATGTAATATTAGCGAAAGAAATTTTTAAAAATTAAAAATTTTTTTGGATCGTTCAATGAACGTTCGAAACTTTATTCACATTCTCAATAGACATTTTATTTTAGATTCCATCTTAATTTATCCTGAAAATTTGTCAAAAACTCTCACTCAATTTTCTTTTGTGTCATAAAAATTAAGGTATAATAAGATTAAAAGCGCCTGAGAGGCGAAATATTCTCGCTAAACTTGATAATCTTTCTCTCCCTTTTTCGGGAAAGTCAACGCAGTTGATGTTCCAATTACGAAGTTCCGTCGATAAACAAAGCTCGAGGCTTTGCTTACTCAGCTTATGTAAATTTAAGCGATACCTACCATCGTTCCAGTCGCTGGTTCTCGTCCATGGAAAATGATCCTAATATACGAGAATATCGAATGACCCCCGAGTCTGCTAGGTGAGATAAAATTGCACCAAGTGCTCGGATTTAGAGGAAAATTCATTCTTTAGCTATTTAGAAAATATATTTCTCTAATCTGAAACTTACTGAAAGCACGTCTTTTGAAATCTAGAAATCTGAAAGCACGTCTTTCTTTAGAAATCTACTCCCTAAATTTGAAACAGTAAAAATACCACTGATTGAAACAGTGCATTTTGTGATAACTGGTAAGACAGTAAACTTTACCGATTTGTCAGTGGAGTTTACTGGGAATTAGTAAAAAAGTACTAAAGTGAACAGTTTTTGGAACTGATAAAACAGTTTTTGGAACTGATAAAACAGTAATACTTACTGGCGCATACAGTTACTTTTTACTGATTTACAGTGGAAGCCTAGAGACTGTCGGAAACAGTGAAATTTTACTGTGAATCAGTGAGTTTTTACTGTTTCAAATTTAGGGAGTAGAAATCTGGTAAACACTCAAAATTCGACTGGCTATCCCCTCGCTCTGTAATTGTTAAAAAATGGTAAGAATAATTTCATAACTCCGTCCATTTACCCGCTTTTTCCACTTTTTGCACTGCATTAAGATTTTTTGTCCTCGGGAAGGACAAAAAACTTCATATTATTGAAGGACCCTAACTTCATATTATTTCGAAATACCATTGTCGGAAGTTTCGCATACCACAAAGGAGCCCCTGTTTCTTTGGTTTTTTTTTTTTTCTATCAAATGAGGAGAAGTTGCTCGAGCTTTAAGCACGTTTTCGCATATAATGTTGTATGTGTAGGTCGTTGGCAAAGTTAGTGGAAACGAGGCGAGTTTTCCTTGAGTCTCGAAATGGAAAAATAAGTCTGTGACTTCCCGCGTACTCCGTCGTCGTAAGTGGCAATTTCCCTTGTCGGTAAGTCACATGAAATTCAGGAAGTACGACGGAATTGGTAGGGGTGCATCAACAAGCTGAAACCGAAAATAAAACTCTAAAAAACCGACGACGGCGTCGTCAAAAACGAAGAAAACTTCGTTGCACAAGTTTGTTTTTCCCAGAGAAATTGTCCGATAACGAACTCCACTTTTCTCTCCGCAAATCCGCTTTTTCCAACGAAATAAATTTTCTTTTGTTCAAAATAAATTTAACAACTTTACCACAATTTTCGAAACCAAAATTCAATTTAAAAACTCCAAAGCAAAGAAGAGTATACTAAAAAAAGGTCTCAAAACAGTCAAAAATTATATTTTTTATTTTTTCATTTTTAGTTTCCGAAAAAGAATATTTCATAATTAAAATGTTTTTTTAATTTAATGGCTATATTTTTCGCGACTCTGATTAAAAATCATTCTATAATTGTAGTTGTGCAATCGAAGCTTCAAAAGACTTATTTTTAATTATAATTGTTGATCGATCGTCGAATAACAAATTTTATTTCGTCATTAATAGATAAGCGTGATAATAACTTAAAAATAAAATTTAACCGAATGCTTGATTAATCTTGAAAGAAATGTTTATAAAACTCAGATATTGATAGTCATTATCCCTATACTTAAAACCTATTTTCCTGGCTAATCAGTAGATAGTAAAAAAGAATACTATTTTTAATTTCCAATGATATCTTTAATGTTTCTCATATTATTTTCCAAGATTGTTAACACCCGAGAATAATTTATGATATGTATACATATATCTTTAACGCTAGTTTACCATTATTTTTTTTATTCCTGAAAAAATTCTGTTCCAGTTCTCTTACTTATTTCTTAAATTGTGGTAACTTGATCAAAATTTCTCAAGATAGGGATATTGTGAAAAGAAATTATTTTCCAACCCCTGGTAGCAGGGAATAATTCTTTTGAGTGGTTCCTTCATTAAATTCTCTTACAAGTAGCTTAGTTCGCCTCATTTGCAATCGAGACACTTTTTTTAAGCTTTTTGCGTTACAAATGGAAGTTTAGTCGAAGCCGTGGAAGCGGGGGTTGATGGGAAAAGCACTTTAAGGAAAGTTACTTAATCGATGGCACTTAAGTTCTTTAGTTAACCTAATGGCTTCAATATATTCCGAGGAAAGTAACCGAGTCCGGAAGTACCTCTCGCAAAGTCGATTCATTTGACTTATCGACGCTTCTTACCACGTGCAAACTCGATCCTCAGTTTTTTTTTTATCGATTCGTGTATTATCAGAAACGAAGACCCGGAAAATGGAAGAAAAATGAGAAAAGTAGGTAAAACAATAGATAACTAGCTGTGAATTCGATCTCGGGTGTTCTATTTAACTATATTTATATTTTTTTGTGCTCATTTTTTAGCACTTTGCTTCCTCATAGAGGAAGCATTAACGATTTTCCTAAATATTTAAATTTAATATTTATATATTTATATTAGATTACTTCATTTTATACGAAGCAAAAAACCTTTTACTTTCTTACATTAGCTTTGAATTTTGTTTATTTGAAAACATAGATAAAAAAGAAATTTTTCAAAATTACAAATAAAAGCATAACTTCCTTAATATTCAATGCAATGAATTAATCATACAGGTCAATCGATTCGTCTCGACACAAGGAATCTTTCTTTCCTTTACATAAGCTACACCCAGAAAACAGTTTCTTTAAATCAAAGAAACATTTCTTTGATATACGGTCAAAGAAAAAATTTCTTTAAATTAAAGAAATTTTTGCTTTGACCGTATATCAAAGAAATGTTTCTTTGATTTAAAGAAACTGTTTTCTGGGTGTATGAATTTTGATTATTTGAGAAGTTATTGACGAAAAATCAATTTCTTAAAAAAATTATAAATGTACATAAAAATTTTTAAATTCAATATTTTGAAAAATCCTTTGGCACGTTTTGAGATATAGGTGGAGCCAATATACCTTACAAATTTCATCAAATTATCTACAACTGTCTTTAAGTTAATAGGGCGACAAAAAACGGCGACACACACACACACACACATCCGGACAATTGATTAGAATGTTGTATTAGACATTTATCACGTGCTCTCTCAATCTGAATTAGTAAGAAATTACTAAAGAATTGGTGCCGATTCGTTTACTAATTCACTTTAGTAAGCATTTTGACTATCAATTAATTAAAAACTACTAATTTACAGTAAAAAACAACTAATTCATTTAGTAAGGGTAACTAAATCAATTAGTGAGACTTACTGAATGAATTAGTAGTTTTTTACTGCAAATTAGTAGTTTCTAACAAATTGATAGTAAAAATGCTTACTAAAGTGAATTAGTAAACGAATCGGCACTATTTCATTAGTAACTTCTTACTAATTAAAATTGAGAGGGTGAGGAAAGTTTAATTAAACCATTTTAAAAATATTTGAAAATGTAACGATTACAAAGCTTCCTCTATGAGGAAGCAAAAGGATAAAAAGAAAGAAAATAAAAAATTAAATTAAAGTAAATTACTCTAAGAAAGATGGGAAAACAATGTAAAATTGTAAAACAGGAGATAAAGACACAAGAAATAAAGGAGGAGAAAATAGGAAACTAGAATGGTGAAAGGAAATCGGGAAGGCGACAAGTGAGTTGTATTCCTCGGAAAAAGGATTTCTAGTTTTGTTTATCCCGTGAGCACAATCGAGCGTGATTAATCTCTGTCTTTTCGACGTCGAGGTCGTACTTGCTCTTCCTCTTTCCGGTCAGTTCCCTTTTTATTTCGAACTTCGACTCTGAAATGAATCGTCTTCACGGTTTTGCGCTTCGACGTTTCACCGTAATTTATAGTGTCGCTCTAAATTCTTCCTAAAAAGTCCCGTTAAGAAATATTTCAATTGAAGAAGAAAACAAATACATTTTTCTTCCTTGATTGGTTACTCTTATTGTTTATTCAATCTCTTAGCTTTCTTTTCCCTCTTTTGCCATTTCTCTTTTTTCCCCCCTTGATTAGTTACCCTATTATGTGTCTCTCCAATCTCTTAACTTTCTTTCTCTTTCCTTTCTTCTTTCTCTCATTTATATTTTCTGTCTATTTCTCAATATTTCATCTTTGTCTAGTTTTTAAAATTTAATTTATTTTTTTTTTATTTCGCAATTCTTCATATTTATCCACTTTACTAAACAATCACACTTTATCGTCATCATTTTATTTTCTACGCGAAGAGCATAAGCATTCATTCATTTGAATTTCATTTGCGAGTCCTAGAAAATTTGAATAATCTTAAGTCACGCTCTTTTGAGAAAACTCAGCATAATTCAAGATTCGTTGACGAGAAATAGAAATTTCACGGGGAATCGTTCGCTTCATAAATTATCAAGTGTCTGCTCTTTGACGAAATAAAAATTTCCGTGAAGTGACCTTTAGCAAAGTAGAGGAAAAATAAAAAAAAAAAAAAAGGATTCGTCGAGCTTCGATGAACACATTTTGTTGAAAAAACGATATAAAGTGAAGAAGAAAAAAAAATGTAAAAAAGTATTGTTAGACTATGCTCAACTGTTTCTTTCAAGCGTGAACCCTTGTTAATGATCTAGAACGTTGAGAACTAGTCGCAATCATCCATCCGAGATCGAGCTTAACAAGATCTCGCCTCGTGAAAATCGGTGACTGATTCGAACGATAAAATCTCGTTAAACAATTTTCAATGGTTAAAATTTAATTTGAAATTAGAATATTCATGCAGTTAGAAATTTAATTTAGATAGTTGATTTTTTAAGCTCTTTTCTAAGTGACTTTTGCTTGCGATGGCAAAAAATTGGGTGAGAGTCATTTTTCGCTTGACCAGCAATAAATGAATGGGAAGCGTCGAGACGCTTGACTAAGCGAACTTGACCTCAGTCAACTACCACTTGCGAATTTCAAGCCTATTCTTTTTCCTCAGATATTATGATTCGTGCGTGTGAACGCAGCTGTGTTATCGGCTGCTGACCGTGCATCCGGTTAAAAAATTTCATGAGAAAAATATATCATACTAGCTTCTCGAATCTTGATTCCCGAATCTTGATGTAGCAAAAGATTTGAACGTTCAAATGAACGAAATATTTTTCCCAATTTTATTTTAGCCAGAAATATTGTTCCAATTAAAAATAACAATACATATTTCAAGTTTCTTTCATACAGAATTATTTTTAATACAAGTGTATCAATATTTTAAAACTGTTTTTAATTTATAATGCAATCAATACAAAAATTCGTTCATTTGAACGTTCAGAACTTTTCAGTCATGAATCTTGAATAAAAGAAGTTTCTATCACTAACGTTGTTTCCAAAAATAAAGAAAATCCTATCTTAAAAAAGTGTTGTCACGAAATATCTCGAAATTCTCGCATACATTGTTGTTGCAAACCTGATTGGCTTTTGAATGACTTGAAATTGTAAGAAGGAAAACAAAATTATAGCGCACATGTTGATTTGCTGGTCTCTTAAAATTTTACAAAAAACTTCGAAATCCTCCTAAATTCGTTAAAATCTCTTAAAATATTCTTAGAAACCTCTTGAAATTCGTTAAAATCTGTGAAAATATATAAAAATTCTTATAAATCCTCAAAAAATTCCACGAAATCTTTAAAAATTGTACAAATTTTTTTGAAAATCAGAAAAATATCTTGAAATTCCTTAACATTATTAGAAATCTCATAAAATACCATGAAATTCTTTAAAATATCACCAATTTTTATAAAATTCATAAAAATCTCTTAAATTCACTTAAACTGCCTTAAAATTTTTTTTAAATTTCATGAAATCCTTAAAAATCCACAAAATCTTTTAAAAATCAGAAAAACCTCTTGAAATCCCTAAAAATTTGACAATAACTTTCCAAATCCTTTTAAATTCTACGAAATCTCTTGAGTCCTAAAAATCTTTTGAAATACCTCAATAAAATTACCCGACAAAGTTTAAGATCCTTCAAAATCCACACAATTTTTTAAAAGTTATAAAAATCTCCTCAAATTCGTGAAAATTCGTAGAAACTTTTGTAAATTCCTTAAAATTCTACGATAATATTCCCTTTTTTTAAAATTCAATAAAATTATTATAAATCTCATCAAATTCCATTTAATCCTTTAATATTTCACAAAATATTTTATAAATCATAAAAATCCCTTGAATTCTCTTAAAAGCATTTAAAAATCGTCAAAATTTCTTACAATACGTTAAAATCTCGGAAAATTCATTGAAATTGGACGAAAAATTTTTAAATTCCCTAAAACCCTAGAAACTGTTTGAAATCTCTTAAAACACACAAAACCTTCTAAATCCCTTAAAATTTTTAGAAATCTTTTAAAATTCCTTTTTTAAAAAATGGTGTCACAAAATGTTTCGTAAATCTGTCATACAATGTTATTGCTAATCTGATTGGCCTATTTGAATGATTTGAAGTTGTAAGAATAAGGAATAAAAAATAATCGCGCGCTGAGCGCGCGTATTGGTTTACTAGTAATGTAAAAATCTCAGGGCAATTAAAAAAAAAAGAAAGACTATAAAATATTAATTTGACCACAATTTTTTTAATGGCCAGACCCTTTATTACTTAAACTACTCCTTTTTCGGGGCAATGATGGCGGTATATTACCCATTAATTATTTTTTATTGCAAATTAACTGATGGTGACTGAAGCTCGCAGAGGGAAGTAATTGGAGGTAAAAACTGTGAGCGGCGAGTAGCATTTAATGATACGTTGAAAGACACTGTATGAGTTCTTGTAATAATAAGTTTACGATAATAAACGCAAAAAGAAGTCAGATACTAAAAATATTCAATGAGATAGAGACTCAGAGCGAGTTTATGAGTCAGTACACTCTTTTTTTTTCAAATTTTTTTGTTCTGGAGTTGTTGCTGTCAATCCAAACTTATGAATATGAATGCTTTCAGTGCACGATACTTTGAGTAGTGCTCAAGATGACTGGAATCCTTTTCTTCGGGTCCAGAACCCTGTTTTTTGAATGGTCACCTGAGGGCGTGATTAATGAGATGTTTTGGTAGACACACGAAGGTGTAATGCGATACGTTTTTAAATTTAATGTTCAAGCAATGCCATTTCAAATCATAATAAGACTTGAGTGTGCACACAACGCCTCTATTGACATTTAAGGCTCACATTATTGAGGACTCTAACAATAACAGCCGGTCGGAGAAATAATGGGTTGCATTAGCGAGAGACCGGCGTATTGTAAAGAAAGTTTTTGCCTCGGCTTCGCTAATGTTCAGCTGATTTGTCTATCGTGATTCATAGTTCGAGAGAGGATTAAAGTTGCTGAATTTCCATGATTTATTACGCAACGAGCGTGATTAATTGTTCTGATATATTTATTAGACTGTATGATAAATAACATCTAAAATGAAGATTTCATTATTTCATTTTTTTAGTTTTTTATTTATAGTCGTAATTTTGAATCTATTTTTCTTACAATAAGACTGTTTTTTTCTAAATGGCCATCCATAAATTACCTAAGACTTTTTTTCCTATATTTTTTGCTTCCCCTCCTACATGTAACAAGTCCTCACATCGTTTAGACCCCCCCCCCCTTCACTCCTCTTATGTTACGTAATTTTTACAAGTATCTTTATCCCTGACTCATTAAGTAAAATGTAGCTAATTACTACGGAACTGTGATTAAAAATTCAGATATGTTTTACAATAAGAAGAAGGAAAATGAAACCAATATGAAATGTACAAAAATATCTATAGAAGCATCTCTGAAATTCCTTGAAATCTACGAAATTGTGTGAACAAAATTCAAATTTTTTTTAAATTATCAAAAAGCTCTGAAATCCCTTGAAAGCTTCGAAATCCATTTAAATCATTTAAAGCTCTTAAGATTCGTAAAAATCCTAGGAAATTCCTTAAAATACCTAAAATGCTTTGAAATTCCTTGAAAGTTAATTTAACTTCCTTTATTCCCAGGGTGGCCACATGTCAGGGAAGTCAGGGAAATGTCAGGGATTTTAAAAGATTTCTAGGAATTTAAAAGGATTTCATGAAATTTTAAGAGATTTTTAAGAAAGTTTCGGGAATTCAAAGGATTTTAAGGTATTTTAAAGTTCCTTGTGGAATTTTAAATGATTTTAAACAGCTTTTAAAAATTTTAAGAAATTAAAATTTTTTTTTAAAGTGATTTTAAAGGATTACAATGTTTTTCATGGAATTTTTAAGGAATTTCAAGAGTTTTTCAAAAATTTGAAGAGATTTTTACGTATTTTAAGGGATTTCAAAGTTTTTCATGGAATCACTGTTAAAAATGTTTGCAAAATTAATATACTTTTAATATACATTTTGTAAAGTCATTTGCATATACCGTAAATTAAATTTAATATACTACCATATGTTTTAGAATTAATATAAAACCATATTAAAATTAATATAGGGTATATTAATATTAATATAAGATATATTAATATTAATATAAAGTATATTAATTTTAATATGGTTGTATATTAATTCTAAAACATAATGGTATATTAAATTTAATTGACGGTATATGCAAATGACTTTACTCACAGTATATTAAATTTTTATCAGTTTTTTTTAACAGTGATTGTAAAGAATTTTAAGAAGCTTGTAAGAATTTTAAGAAATTTTGACGTTTTCAAAATGATTTTATGGATTTTAAATATTTCTCATGGAATTTTAAAAAATTTCAAAAGTTATTTTTGATTTTTAAAAGATTTTGTGAAATTTTAAAGGATTTCATAGAATTTTAAAAGATTTCATGGAGTTTATGAGTTTTTATGGGATTTTAAATATTGCAGTGTAATTTTAAGGAATTTAAAAATGTTTCAATATATTTTTAAAAGATTTTCTAGGATTTTGAAGGATTATAAAGAATTTCCAGACATTCCTTGACATTCTCTGAGTTTCTAATACTTTCAACAGATTTACAATAATTTAAAGGGATTTAAAAATATTTCTAGGAACTTAAAGGAATTACAAGAGATTTTACCGATATTTGAAAGATTTCGTGGAATTTAAAAGAATTTCATGAAATTTTAAGAGATTTTTAAGAGTGTTTAGAGAATCCAAAGAATTTTAAGGTATTTTAAAGTTCCTTGTGGAATTTTAAATAATTTTAAACAACTTTTAAAAATTTTAAGAAAATTTAATTTTTTTTAAAGTGATTTTAAAGGATTACAATCTTTTTCATGGAATTTTTAAGGAATTTCAAAGGTTTTTAAAATTTTAAAGGGATTTTTACGTATTTTAAGGAATTTTAAAGTTTTTCGTGGAATTGTAAAGGATTTTAAGAAGCTTGTAAGAATTTTAGGAAATTTTTACATTTTTAAAATGATTTTAAGGAATTTAAATATTCCTCATGGAATTTATTAGATTTTATAGGATTTTAAACATTGCAGTGTAATTTTAACGAATTTAAAGACGTTTCTAGGAATTTCAAGAAATTTCAAGGAATTTTAAGAGATTTGAAAGGTTGTCGAGAATTTCAGAGATTTTAACGGATTTTAAATGATTTGATAGGATTTTAAAGTTTGTCATGGAATTTTAATAAAAGGATTTTAAGAGATTTTATATATTTTTAAAAGATTCCGTAGAATTTTAGGGAATTTAAAAAGATTTCATTGAATTTTTCAAAACATTTAAAGTTATCTTATGCTACATTTTTGAAAAATTTCAATAGCAATTATTATTGAAAATTTATTCACATTTTTAATACTTTTCTGTCAGGGAAATTTGTTTCTTAAAGTCAGGGAAAAGTCAGGGAAATGTCAGGGAAATTGAAAAATTAAATCTTGTGACCACCCTGATTCCCCCCCACCCAAAAAATACATATTTCGTAATTTATGGATGTATTCCTTTATATTAAGTAGTAATTGAAAAACATATAATAAGACAATTTTTGAAGTGCCTCGTCCCTCGTAGGTGTATCATAAAATCCACTTTCGAAATCCGCTATAAGTCTATAGAGCAATTTTAATTATGCCAAGTGTGAATTTGAATATGTCAGTATTCGTAGTTTTTTTCACGGTATTTACTGTATCTTTTACCGTCAATCAAACGAATGAACAGGTACTGTAATCGAAACAGGGGTCACGGGTTGCGGACTCGTTGAAAAAGGAATCTTTTGTTGATTCAAGGTTGAGCAACGAGTGTACGGCTTCTATTCAATTTATCCCTTTATTTGTGACTGACTGACACTCCTATCGCTGTAATCACTCCTGATGTCTCAATGGATGCGCACCTAAACACACAAAATACACGTGCATATATGCACAAATGTAATCTGCATATATGCATATATGCAGATAAGCTGATCGTTTCAGTGAAAGGTATGATTATTGACTTGCTTGACCTAAAATTATCGAGAGAGTTGTTTTTTGTCATCAATTTATTCAAAACTCGAAAGTTAAATTTCTCAAGACGAAAGAAGGAAATTATTTTTAAAGGCATTGGTAATTTAATAATAACTAGCAAACCAATTATTTGTTTTACTTCACAAAAAAAAGTTTTCACAAAACTTCAAGTTATTCAAAAGTCAATCTGAATCAGCGGAATTTCGGTGATTCAAATTTAGAGAGGGAATTTTAAGGGATTTCAAATTTTTTGAAATTTTGAGAAATAATATTAATAGGGTTCTAAGAATTTTGAAAGATTCCAACGAATTTTAAGCGATTTCGAATATTTTTGTGAAATTTCCGGGAATTTTAATAGAATTCAAGAGATTTTAATGCATGATTTTTGGCATTTTAAGGATTTTATTAAATTTTATGAAATTTCTGATAATTTTGAGGGATTTCAAGAGATTTTTCTAATCTTTAAAAGATTTTGTAAAATTTTTAAGGATTCCATGGAATTTAATGAATTTTCTAATGATTTTAAGAGATTTTAAATGTTAAAAAACTTAAAGATGGTTCTAGGAATTTTTAGAGAGATTTTCACAAATTTTAATATGGATTTTAAGAAATTAATGATTTTGAAGGTTTTTGTGAATTTTTAAGGATTTTCAAGAGGTTTCTAGGAATTTAAAGAACTTTTAACGAATTTTAAGGAATTTCGAAGTTTTTCGTGAAATTTGAAGGGTCGAGGGCAAATCAAAACGGCGCGGTTCGTACTTGGATGGGTGACCGCTGTAGAATAACGTGTGCTTGTTGTCTTTTCTTTACCTTATGTACTTTACTGTACATTACTTAATCATGGCCATATGTGCAAGCTTTAAAAGCACAAGCCAATGTTCCATATCTAATAACTGACATATTAAATCTTAAAGAGATTAAAAACTTAATCTGCTCTCTCAATATTAATTAGTAAGAAGTTACTAATGAAATAGTGCCGATTAGTTTACTGATTCACTTTATTAAATATTTTTACTATCAATTAGTAGTTTTTAACTAATTAAACGCTGAAATAATGCTAATGCTATAATCTAATTAATTAAATAAGTCTTTATTAAAGTGAATAAGTAAACGAATCGACACTGTTTCATTAGTAACTTCTTACTAATTCAGATTGACAGAGTGAATTTGTTCAAATCGAAATCTAAATTTGAACACTTTCTGTAACTGAAATGCAATCAAGTTGCTTGTTAATTTTTAACTCCCTGGAATATAAAATGCAAAAAAATATCTATGACATATCAGGACATTTTCGAAATGCCAGCATTAACATAAAACACACAAATCACTTTTTTTGAGTCAGAACTAAAAACGAAGCGATCCGCAGCGAGTCTGACCGTAAAATGACGAGGTCGAATGAAAAGATGAGTGGGACTGGGACTGGGACAGGAACGAGTCGATTTGAACGGTGGGGGTGGGGTTTAATGATTGGAGTGGGTAAGTGGGGGAGAGAGATGAAGATAGAGGATGATGAAATCATGGAATGGGTGACCACGAGATAAAGTAGGGGGTGGCGGAGATCCATATGGGCCAGAGCACAACATGCACGGCAAAATGGGAAGGGATTCGGGACAAACAACATTTACATTCACATTTACATTCACATTTAGATTTACATTTACATTTGTAGGAAGAGGAAGAGCGTGCACACTTTCATTTAAAGTAGCTGAATAAAACTACTAAAAACGTACTCTATGCATTGCTTTTCTTTTTACGAATCTCACAATTCTGGACAAAGGATATTTTCAGGTCATTCTATTTTTATTTTGTAAGTCGGTTGTGGCCTTTTTTCAAAATTAGGGTACTTTATTTGATAAAGAAGAAAAATACAGTGGTTCCTGGGTAAAAAGCACGAGACCTTAAATTTTATTGCGCTAACTGGTTTGAATAAGACC
>CAJFCP010000152.1:63581-109578 GCA_904066005.1 Synergus itoensis | reverse complement strand
TGTTGCTTCTATAGCAACAAAAAGTTTTGTTGTCCAAACCAAACAGTTTTCTCAGTGTATCTTTAATTTAATGATTAGACGTTTAATGATTAAAATTCTTTAATTTTCCGTTTTCAGAATTAAGTTCACAGGTGAACTTATTTTCTCGTGATTTACGTGTTGGACCAACACCATCAGGACTTATGCCACTTCCTTATCCTTATTATTATAATATCGATGGATTAATTAAAGAACACGGCCGGCCAAGTGCTCATCCAGTAATAGATGATGATTTCTTTCTTGGAATGGTCAATGGAAATAGTTATTTCCCAATTGCACTTAACAACAAGTTTTATGTTTTGAACTTAAGGAAACATGAAACTATTAATATTAGTCGTAGGGAGGCTATGTATCTTGTACGAGGTGAAGTTTCCCCACAGTATTTATCAGAAACTAGCTCATCTTCATCCGTATCCGGAAGAGATTCTGGACCATCATCCGAAGGATAAGGAAGAAACCTGCAATTAAAAGTTGTAAAAATGTAAAATTAACAAATTAACATACAATACAATTCGTTAATAACGCCAGTAAAAATTAAATGTTTTCAAATTAATTCCATTTCTTTAATTTTTATTTCGTATTGTATAAGCAATATATAACTAAAGTGCGACACAATTTTGATATTAATATCATATGTGCCATGTTATTACGACATATTCGAGTTTAACAATTAGAAGCATATTATGTATCGCCAACATCTCCTACGACACTTACATTTTATCAAAATTATTTAAAACTAGCAAAAATAACGCGCGCGATTAGTTTCTTAATCAATCAACACTTTTAATTAAATAAAGAAAACATTATTTATTTTAAAAGAATCAGTTTTATTACATTCATTACATCATACATCATAAAGATTGCAAAAAAAATTAAACAAATAATTTGTTTTTAAAGATAAACACATCCACTTCCTGAAAATGTATTAGAGCGATAGAGCGAATCAGTTTCATTCCGAGAGTATCCGTGTTAAAAAAATAAATCATATCCTAATGAAACCGAGTCAATCCGAAGTTTGTATAAAGATTCCTATCCGAATGAATTCAAGCCAATCCGAAGTCTGTATAAAAATTTTTTATCCGAATGAATCCGTGCAAATCCGAACTCTGTATAAGGATTCCTATTCGAATAAATCCGGGCCAATCCGAAATCTATATGAAAATTCCTATCCGGATGAATCCATGCCAATCCGAAGTATGTTTAAAGATGGCTATCCGAATGAATTGAGGATATTATTAATCAGTGGTAGAAATTTCGATTTAAATAAACAGATAAGTTTATTCGAATAGGTCTCTCAGACAAATTGAAAAGTTTAAAAACTTTTTTCGGATTACCCTCGTATTCATTCGGATTGAAATCTCAGATTCAATCGGTTTGAAAATCTTTTCAGATGAGCCTCAGATTCGTTCGAATTGAATATTCGGATTCATTAAGTAAGTTTTACGAATGAGTCGCGCATTCATACGGATTGAAAATTCGGAATTATTCGAATAGAAAATGTGAATCGAAATGGCTCGAAATAATTCAGATTCGCTCGGATACAGACTTCGCATTGGCTCGGAATACCTCGGATTGGAGTTATATCTGAACCTTTCGCAAGACTCGCAAGGGTTACTAAAAAATTCGTGGGCTTGGAATGACCGCGACCAAAAATAAAAAAAAAAATAATTTTAAAATATTTTTATGTTTCCGATACAGAATATAAAAGATAAGATTAAGCTCACAACCTAGAATTTTTTTATTGACATTTTGAATTTTTATATATTATTAATAGTAGAATTTTAAACAAATATTTTATTTTTAATGATAAACACACGCACTTCCCGAAAATACAGATATATATATACATACTAAAAAATTTGTAGGTCTAGGACGACTCACGATAAACAAATCCAATTAAAATATTTTTACTTTTCCGAAAGAATATAAAAGACAAGGTTAAACTCACAATCTAGAATTTTTTTATTTCCATATTGAATTTTTATATTACTAATAGTAGCATTAAACAAATATTTTACTTTTAATGAGAAACACACCATATACCTTTAAGGGGCTATGCTAGTTTCTCGTGTGAAAAAAACATCAATTTTTGAAGATTTAAAAAATTTAATTTAATTTAATTTTTATTTATACATTTAATTTTTCTAAAAAAATTTCAGTATAATGTACATATCTTCACGTATTTATCATAAAATTTTCGTCAAAAAATATTTATTGGAAGCAGAGATACAAAGCATAGCCCCTTATATATGTATTTATTTACAACTTCAATCTATATGTATAAATATAAAAATAAGTAATAAGTAATATAAGTAATAAGCATGTCCCAATGTCAAAAATTTCAAAACAAAAAAATACGAAAAAGCAAGTGAAAACATAGGAGCTAACTTCAAAGTGCAGACAAAGTAAATGAATGAATGAAAGAATAGGAAGATTATTATTATAGATTATATTATTATTATTATTAATTTATAGAGCAGTTGATTTAAATTCAACATTGTTAAAAAAAATTTTTTTAATTAAAAATTATTTCTAATTTTAAATACTTTACAGTTACAAACGAGAATCTGGTTTTTAGTGTGACAAATCTACACGGAGAGAAATGCTATGGTTGGGCCAACCATATATATTGATAAATATGGGGCAACCATAGTTTTGTCAGCGCAACCATAGTTTTGTTAGCGCAACCAAAAAAATAGATAAGCTAAGCAATTGAATAGTTGTTCTGACCAAACTATGGCTGCAGCAACCTAAACTATGGTTGCACCAACCATAGATATGGTTGCCCCATATTTATCAATATATATGGTTGGCCCAACTATAGCTTTCTCTCCGTGTATAGACGAGAATTCTTATTTGATTTTTTTAAAGTAAATTTGACTAATATTTTTGTGATTGTGGAACGATAAAGTTTCTCTTTATATATATAATAAAGACATTATTGTGTTACAATGTTTGTGTAACCGATGAAATACACTGTCATTTTACGACCTTTTTTAATGTTAATTACTGTTTCAAGAAATATGTTTTAATTTATTTTTTATGTCAATAAGATATAAGATAGTACCTTCAGCACTGCTATATATAGTGAAATGTTTTCACAAAATAGATATGTAAGTTACACGGATCGCGAAATTCTAAAAGAATCATTTATTATAGATAAAATGAGACTCATTATAAGCAGTCTGTTCTTCACGTTAGCCGTTTTGTTTAATTCTATTGGTAAGTGTAAAATAATATTCTATGTATCTATATAATTTTTATTTTACATACTTGTTTGAAGCATACTTATTCATTTATTTTACTGTCTATTTGAACTTTTCGAAACAAGGCGCGTTATCTTTAATTTAATGATTAGACGTTTAATGATCAAAATTCTTCAATTTTCCGTATTTTTTCTTTCAGAATTAAGTTCACAGGTTCCTCGTGATTTACGTCCTGGACCAACACCACTAGGACTTATGACACTTCCTTATCCTTATTATTATAATATCGATGGATTAATTAAAGAACACGGCCGGCCAAGTGCTCATGCAATAATAGATGATGATTTCTTTCTTGGAATGGCCAATGAAAATAATTATTTCCCAATTGCACTTAACAACAATTTTTATGTTTTGAACTTAAGGAAACACGAAACTATTCATATTCATCGTAGGGAGGCTATGTATCTTGTACGAGGTGATGCTTCCCCGCAGTATTTATCAGATGCTAACTCATCTTCTTCCGTACCCAGAAGACAGGGACGATGATCCCAAGAATAAGGAAGAAACCCGCAATTAAAAGTTGCAAAAATGTAAAATTAACGTGCAATACAATTCGTTAATAACACCAGTAAAAATTAAATGTTTTCAAATTAATTCCATTTCCTTAATTTTTATTTCGTATTGTATAAGCAATATATAACTAAAGTGCCACACAATTTTGATATTAATGTCGCATATGCAATGTTATTACTACATACTCGCCTTTTCGGTGGCCGCTACGCGGCCCCCTCAATGCTCGTGGCAGATTTGCTTCTGCTGTTTACCTTGCAAAGGTCTTTGAAACCATTTTGTTTCTTCTTTCTCATTGAGCAAGATTTATATTTTTAGCAAAATCGATTTGCTATAAACATCTTTTTTTTTTGATAAATTTCAATAATAATATTTTATATATTTTTATTCAGCAAATCTCATTTAAAATTTGAAATTGATATATAATTACTATATATAATCAACTAAACCATAACCAAAGTACAAAAATGTGGTTTTAGGGTCAATTTTTACATTCTCATCAGAGAGAATGTATTATATTTGTGTAAAACTTAACCCCCCCCCCATTTTTTGTTAAATCTTCACGTTTTGTGACCCCTTGAACCCGAAAAACATGGTTTTACCAATGTGTCTTTCTGTTTGTGTGTGTGTGTGTGTGTCCGTCTGTAGATTTTTATTTTTCGTTCACGATAACTTTCGAAGGAATTGACCGATTGGATTGTCCTTTGGTATACTCTTTTATTGTCCTAAAATGAAGGCCGAGTTCATTGGCAAGCTATTTTTGATGAAAATTAAAAAAGTTAAAGCATTTTGAAAATTTGAAAAAAAAAATTTAATTTAAAGCCAAAGAACGCACTTTGCTTCCTGTAAGCAAATATGATTTGCTTCCTCATAGAGGAAGCATTAAGTATTTAATTTTCTTTACATCAGCATTAAATTTTAATTATTTGAGAAGTTATATTCGAAAAACTCTTTTTCAAAATTTACAATAAAGCATAACTTTCTTATTATTGAATGAAATGGATTAATCTTATAGGTCAATCGATTCGGCTGGACACAAGGAATCTTCATTTTCCTAACAACAGCTTTAAATTTTTATTATTTGAGAAATTATAGTTGAAAAATTGAATTTTTAAAAAATAATTTTTTATAACTTTCTTATTTCTCAATGAAATGCATTAATGATATAGGTCAATCGATTCATCTCGACATAAAGAATATTTATTTTCCTTACGTCAACTTAAAATTTTGATTATTTGAAAAGTTATAGTTAAAAATTAATTTTTGAAAATACAATTAACCATAATATCCTTATTTTTTAATGAAATGCATTAATCATATAGGTCAATCGATTCGTCTCGATGAAAGGAATCTACGTTTTCCTTACATCAACTTTAAATTTTGAATATTTCAGAAGTTATAGTGAATTCCCACTCCTGACCCTTAAATCTGGTGATTTAAGGGTGAAGGAGTGGGAAATTGGCAATTTTGACAATTTTTCGGTTGGAATAACAGCTATCGTAGAATCGAATGCAAAAAACCCCAACCTTCTATCTCATCGGGAAGGGGTCAAACATTTTGGTTACTCAATCATCGCACATCTGGGTTTATATATTAGTAGATTCGAGTTTAATAATTAAAAAGCATATTATGTATCGCCAGCATCTCCTACGACACTTAAATTTGATCAAAATTATTTAAAATTAATAGAAAAGTTGGTTTAAACAATTTTAAATACTTTTTTTCAACTACAAAACAAAATAAGTGAGTGACAACAAGCTAGGCTTGTTGCAATACTTTATCATAAGAAAGTTTCGCGTATGGTGAGAGAATTTATCGTTTAATCGTAATACAGAGAATAAGAATGTAAGCCTTGGCGATAAGGAACGGAAGAAAGATATAAAATTTACGATCGAAGAAGCTGAAGAACGCCTTTGTGCGAATATAGAGATCGATATGATCGACCTGGTCGGGCACGAATCGATTCAGTGCGATCGTTATGCTTTCCTTTCTAGATCCCTCGGTTGAAAATCGCTTGTAGATCAGCCGATGGGCGGAGACTCACTGGAACGCATAAACAACACGTGACACCCCGGGGAACGTATGCATTCATGTAAATGTGTGCTCTTTACAAGTATACATTATATAGCATGCATTTATACGATCTATACTATCACAGACTAAATACATACACAATAAAACACGCTACCGTGCGTTTGAATCTGCAAACGTGCGAGCACGCATTAATTTTCCTCACCAAAGTTGGCCAACGCATTACTGATTCCTTCCGAGTACAAATTGTTTGAAAGTCGTGTTTCATGTACTTAAAAATGCATTTGATGAAAATATTAAAGAGAGAAAAATATTTTGTATAATATTAATATAATATTAATATTATTAATACCATATCGTTGATTTTTTCATCTTTATAATCAGTTAGGGGTCATCCGCATATCACGTGGACAATTTTTAACTACTTTTTCACCCCCCTTTCCTCCCTTGTTGAGAACCGTGGATTTTTTACGAATCCCCTCCCCCTATACTCTGTCCATGTGGACTCTTTATATTTTTTAATGAATTGGCTGAAAATTGGATTTTAGACTGACCCCCCCCCTCGCGGACAATCATGAACCCCCCCCCAAAAAAAAACTGTCAAAGATACATTTGAAAGAGATAATATATTATCAGGTTTTTTTTTATAAATAATAATAGATGCGGGCTGAAGAAAGTTTCACTGAGAAAAATGGTTGGTTCGGACAACAAAACGTTTGGTTGCTATAGAAGCAACAAAAATTGTTTGGTTTTGCCAACAACAAGTTTGTTGAAAGAACCAAGATTTGGTTGTGCCAACCAAAAATTTTTGTTGCTTCTATAGCAACCAAACGTTTTGTTATCCGAACCAAACAGTTTTCTCAGTGTTATAAGATCAAAAGAACATCTGAGTCAGGAGACGAATTTTTCGAATTTTTTTAAAAGTGTCGCTACTCATATATTTATAACCTGTAGCATTTCTATAATGGACAATTTTTGAAAATTTAGTCTCTAAAAACGTATATTATTGCAATTTTAAAAGAACGTATCACACGAGAATTTCTTGATCTCGACATCTGGAGACCCTTGACATGAATACCACATTAAAGACGAGATCGAGATTTTTTCATTTCATTATTAAGGAATTACATGTTTCAAAATGTATATAAAATGATATAAAAAAAGAAAAACTGCAAGAGATAAGAAATGTAGAGAAAGGATAATACTCAATGAAAGAAAATGAGGTCCTTTGCATATGAAAGGAAAGAAGGAAGCAGTAGAAAAAGGAGGTATTTCAAATGAATCTTAGCATTGTTTGAAGTGACAGAGAGCAGGGAAGAGCTAATAAAGTTGTTAAAAGAAAGGTGCATAAAAATCGTAAAATAGAGGAAGTCATCCATTAAATGGAACGAACTTTAAAATTAAAAGCTCGATAAAACTAATTAAAAAGCTGCACAGCAAATGTACACTATGTAAAAGTACAGAGAAAAGAAAAAGTTACTTAAACTTTTCCAGCCTTGTTGTCAAGGGTTATTGGAAACTTTAAATTATGTGAATAAACAAATATTTATCCAACATAATTTTTCCAAAAAACATATATATTCCAATTATCTGAAAAAAAAAACACAAAAGGAAGAATTCCATTCCTATGTCTCAATTAAAATCGAATTAAAACGCCTTTAATGTTTTCAATGAAAACAAGGAACGTCACATTGTTATGCTCACTTTAATATCATCACGAATGTAGAAGGGATCTTTTGTGACAAGCCTAATCTTCTTTGATTAAAACGATAGTAGGGGCGTATCACGAAAGAGTGCTTCATCAAGAGAGTTATGTTCATCGAGTTCTCGATTAAGGCATAATTACGTTTAACGTGAAGCTTCTTCCTCTTCTTGCTTTGAGGGAAACTAGAAAACCGAGGGAAACTGTTATATCTCTGATTTCTGATCTCGTTAAAATGTGCGCCATTTTCTTTGATTAGGATCTTTTTTCTTCGTCTAATCCTCATGTTGACCTCATATATCCTCATGTGTCTTAAAACTTAAGTTGAAAACGAGATTAAAAGGGAACTAAAAGGAATTTGAAAAAGCGGTTGAAACACTGAGAAAAATATTTTGTGCAACAAAATATGTTTTGTTGGCTGAAAAAAATTTTTGTTGGTTCAACAAAACATTTTGTTGGTTTAACAAAACGTTTTCTTGACCCAACAAAAATTTGGTTGAGCCAACAAAAAAATTTTGTTGCACAAATACCAACAAAATTATTTTGTTGTCCGGACCAAACCTTTTTTTCAGTGAAAGGGGATTAAAAAAAGATGGAAAAAGGTCTATGGAAAAGGGATTTAGAAAAAAGTGATAAAAAGTTTGTGGGAAAGTGAGATTGGAGAAGAAGGTGGAAAAATTCGGTTAAAAGAAGTGTAAAAAGGTGATGTCCACTTTAAATGGATTGAAGTTCAGGTCTTAATTTAAAGAAAGAAATACCTATTTCTAACATTTGTTGTTGAGAATAAATAATAATATTTTGATCCCGACCTGGCTTGTGTGCAAATTTTAAGGTCGTGGAGGTAAATAATAATATATCGATATCAGAATTTGATAGCTCGTGACTGCCGGTGTAAAATGTGATGTTTATTTACATAGACAAGAACTTGTTAATAAGTTACGAAATCTTGGCAAACACTATCACGCACATAGTGAGATTTTTATTGCTTATGAAATTGAGTATGCAGTAGCACGTTTGCGACTGCCTATATATATTTAGAGGCATCATTTGTGTGAAATATGTAAATACTAGACACGAGTAGAATATTCTGACGCCTAATTCTTGACATTGCTCTTATTCACAAGAAAAAATTTTCGAGTGTTTGATTTTTAAACAGCAAGTCAGGGCCAAAAAAAAATGAAGAAAACAGTACCCACGCCCAAAAAAGAATAAAAACACGCTTACATATTTCTTTGAGTATATTTACATAGTCACTGTTTGATTGAAAGTTTAGTTTTCGAAAGTTGTAACGTACTTTATGGAAAATTTGGTTGTGGCAGTTGGGAGAATTAAAAATTGGAAGTGTTCCAATTTAAAAAAAGGCTTTGATTATAACTCAACGCCTCTAATTTTTGTGTGCAAATTTCCTTCAACTGTCTCATCCTATGTAAAATCTGCTACCATCTTAATATACAATGAATAAGCATTTTTAAAATTATTTTTTTCAGATTAATTTACCCAGCACCATCGACAAAAAGCATATAAAGTACGGGATAAAGTATAATGTATGATCCTCAACATGAAAGAGGATGGAAAAAAAGTGAAGATTGAGCAAGATGCTGTTGCCACCGTGAAAATCAAGATCGACGGATCCTCATGTTTCGCTACGAGAAATGATCTTGAAGCCCTCGGGAAGGTCAGCCACGTGTAGGATGCAAGTGAGTACAGAAAAGTCATGTATAAAAAACAGGAGCCAAGGTCAATGCAAATTAGTCATACGTTTCATACAAGTTCACCTTATTTCGCCTTTTATACTATATATATATATATATATATAAATATATATAGAACATATACATACAAACCATAAAATGTATATATATGTGTGGTTCAAACGATTTGGATTAGGATGTAATGGAAGTAGATTGTTAATGATAAAAACGTGAGTTGGCGAAAAAATACTTCGGAAACTTTGTGCTTGTCACGGATGCACGCGCCGTTAGATATATGTCGAAGCGTGGCAATTTGAATTATTTAAAAATGCAAAATTTTCAAGGAAGATCATTATTTTGTTGCACAACAATCGCACGATTTAATACGGTGTCAGTTTTTCATGAATACATATATGTCAAGTGTCCACGTGCCATCGATACATCGATATATATATATATATATATATATATGTATATACTTATTGTTATTCTCCTTACACGCTTAATTAATCAACGCTATCAGAATGAAATACGTATTTGGCGCCAGTTTAGATACAAAATATCTGATTTTGTTCCAACTATTTGTATTGCTGACATATTAGAGTCACTAAATTATTCAGTTATGCGTGTTTAAAGATTCGACGTTTAATCTTTTTCTTCATTAGAATAATTTTTTTCTGGCCTCTCGTCCATCTGACATGTAAATGTAATTTAGTAGTATCATTCAATTTATTAGATTATGATTTACTGGAGAATTTTTTTTTGGGGAATATATTTTGGAAGAATTGCTAGTGGAATTGTAGGATATAATATAATTCCTGCTTTATCTGAAAGTTGGAATTGTATAAAAAATAGATATAAAAGAATTATAGTCTAATTTAATATACCATGCATTTTTTAAGAAAAAAATGGCGAAAAAATATTAGAAAATATGGCGTGTTTTCGTCTCTTATTATTTATGCAGATTACTAACTTGGCACAGATTGTAGTCAATTTGTTACATAAGATTGGAGGAGAGGCTTTGGCAACCGCGTAAAAGCAACATTAAGTACGCGTATAATTCACGGCAATAAAATTTCGAGCCTTCAACCGCATTTAGCTCTTATTCTTTTCCTTTTGTGAAAATTTTTAGGTCATCAAGGTAATAATACTTAATAAATCGGCCTCAGTATATTTGATAGCTCATGGTTGCTGGTGAAAACCTGATGTTTATTTGCATAGACAAGGGTGTAAGATTTTGTAGATATGTACTTAGATTTTTAAATATACAGTAGCATGTTAACTTACGGTCACCTAAATATATATAATATATATATTTAAAAACCCCATGTGTGTAAAATATGTATGAGTAATTATAATTAGTTTACAAAGCGCTTCTAGCATAAAATAATTTAGCGACACGCAAATCTAATTCCCTTCAGAATGTGAAGAATTTTCTGTATTTTATCATTCCAATCATTCCACGCCTGCATCTTTCATGAAAATTAAATTAAATTTTAATTATAGAGAGAATTTAATAAACTATGCTAAATATATTAGAAAAAAACAAAAAGGATTAAAATTATTCAATTCTTAATTAATGAACTATTTTGGTATTGATATTTTATATTCAATTCTTGTGTTTTCACTTTTTTCTGGAATGTGTTTCTGTTTAATAATAGAAGGAATTTAAGAGCACAAGATAAAGTATCTGAAGATTTGCGATGTGTCGGGCAAAGTGCCAAAAAAAGTGTAAAAATTAGCGAGTAAGATCTAAGTACATTCACAAGTTTCTTATTTCGTTTCGCGAGGACTTTCGCGTAAAAAAACCTTATCGAATTATTTTGGCACACCTCCGGAATAAAAGTTCAAGATGTCCTTTTATCATCCTGATTAAGTCGCGAGGAAGATACAGGTCAGAGACTACGTAATTTATCGTTTGCACTGAAAACGAGCTTGAATTGTTTTCGAGTCAGTGCAGATCTAACTTACCGGAAATTATATATTATTGTACGAAATGGATAGTGTACTTTTTAAAAACACTTCTCGCAATTAACGAGAAATATGTGCGTACAAATTCGATATTAATCTTCTACGTAATCTCGCCTCTGTTGCTAAAATTGCTGAACTTGGAGAAGCAATTTATTAAGTACACATTTTCCATTAAAATATGAAAAATTCTTGACGATTTCACATTTTCTTTGTAAAGCCTCTTCAACGAGAATTTTTAGAGTTTCGCCAGCGAATTTAGTGAAAGAGGCGGTATGTATTGTGTGTGAGATAAAAAATACATATTGAACAAGAGGAAAAGAACTTGTGCCGGAGTAAAAGCCGCCATGAAAAATAAAGCTGGCAACTTTTACGTGAAAGACGTTGTCTCGGTACTTAAGAAATTTATTTCGCTCGCATAATAAAGAGACAGAGTTGCTGGATTTATTTCATCCCTGTACTGCATTACACAAGTACTAGCAAGTATAATACGTGAAACTACAATCACGGGATCTCTGTAATAATAAATTTTATGATCGCACCTCTTCTTCACGGTTAGATGTAACTTAGATGTTCTAGTTTACTTTATCTTTTCTTTTTTACTCGTTTTCACTAGTAAACTGGCCGCTAAAATCCTATCTTGAAAAAGTAGTGTCACGAAATGTTAGAAATCTCATTAAATTCCATGAAATTCTTAAAATTCTATAAAATCTTCTAAAAATCATAAAATCCCTTAAAATTATTAAAATCTCTTGACTTCTTTTAAAATTCCTGAAAATTATATTACAACATTTAAAATTCCTCAAAGTCCCTTAAAATTCTTTGAAACCTTTTGAGATCTCTTAAAATTGCTTGAAATCTCTTGAAATACCTCTCTAAAAAAAGTGATGTAACGAAATGTCTCTAAAATCTCGGATACATTGTTGTTTCAAACCTACTCTATAAATTTGAATCAGCAAAATTTCATTGATTTTTTAATGAATTGAAGTGGTGTAGAAATTTATTATTGAGCTTGAATTTAAAGAAAGAAAAAAAAAACTACAGAAAAGTAAAAAGTAACTTTCAAATTGATTGAGAAAACAATCTCTGGAATCATGTAAAATATTTCAGTAGAAATTAGACATTCTTTTATTAAGAGCTCGACAATTTGACTCTTTTATTTACATATTTAAAGAGCCTTCTAAATTGCATCCTTTCAAAGCAAACATATTGCCTCTGGATTAAAATGTTTATAATTTTAGAAATGACTCTTGTTAATATTTTCACGAAGCCACAAAGGGTCAGGTATACCATTTCTAAATGTTTATCTTTTCTGAGACGATTTACAGTCCTTAGAAATTTCCACCTGAGTTCATTGTTCCACAAGGCCTCTTTTGTTTTGTTTCTCTTTCAGACCCTCAATAATAATATTTCGAAATTTTCAATCTTATTTTCTTAGTTTGCTTTTGACTTTCGTCCGTAGAGGTTGCCAAGAAAAGACTTTAATCCAATAAAGTCAACGCGTAACGTGCTCGCGATTAATTTATAGATTAATTAATTGAATTGTATTATTTATTGTCTTCGTTCAAAAGTGTTTTTTATTTGTTTATTTTTTTTTTCTAAAAGTTGTATTAGTGTGTATTGTGAAGTGTTTATTCCGGCTCGGTTGTCTTCTGACTAGCAAAGGATACTATTAAAATAGGTGCTATAGATAACAGAAGGTATTTAGAATTTCGCATCTCAAAAATTTCTTTACATCCTAAATGGATTCATTACATCCTAAATTGGATTCTTTAAAAACAAAAATATTGCCTCTTGATTAAAATGTATAACTTAGTAACATTTGGAGAATCCCCCTCCCTCTAAAGTGAGTAAATAAATAATAATAAATAATAATAATAATTAATAATAATATTAATAAACTTTAAAAGATTTCAAGTAATTTAAGAAATTTAAGAATATTTAAGAATATTAGTAAACCAAAACGCGTGATTATTTTGTATTTCTTCTTACAATTTTAAGTCATTCAAAGGTCAATCAGATTTGCAACAACATTGTATGCCAGATTTTCGATACATTTTGTGACACCATTTTTTTAAAGAGGAATTTCAAAAGGTTTCTAAGAATTCTAAGGGATTTTCAAGTAATTTTCACTAAATTAAAAAGAATTTTAGAATTTCTTAATGATTTCCTAGCATTTTAAAGGATTTCAAAATATTTCGTGGAATTTTAAAGGAATTCATGCAATATTAAGAGATTTTTTAAAGAATTTTAAAGGATTTTAGTGGATTTTGAATGTTGTAAAATTTGGAGGAATTTAAAAATATTTCAACGAATTTTAAGGGATTTGGAAGGTTCTGTGTGAAATTTTAAGAGATTTCAAACAGTTTCTAGGGTTTTAAGGAATTTAAATATTTTGCCTGCAATTTTGCGGAATTTGCGAGATTTTAACGTATTACCATATAAGAAATTTTGACGACTTTTAAATGATTTTAAGAGAATTCAAAGGATTTTTATAATTTATAAAAGATTTTGTGAAATATTAAAGGATTGCATGGAATTTTATGAGATTTACAATAATTTTATTGAATTTTAAAAAAGGTATTATAGTAGAATTTTAAGGAATTTACAAAAGTTTCTACGAATTTTAAGAGATTTTCACGAATTTTAACGAATTTGAGATTTTTATAACTTTTAAAATATTGTATGGATTTTGTAAGATCTTAAACTTTATCGGGTAATTTTGTTGAGGGATTTTAAAAAATTTTTAGGACTCAGGAGATTTCTTAAAATTTAAAAGGATTTGGAAAGTTATCGTCAAATTTTTAGGGATTTCAAGAGGTTTTTCTGATTTTTAAAAGATTTTGTGGATTTTTAAGGATCTCATGAAATTTTAAAGGATTTTAAGGCAGTTTAAGTGAATTAAAGAAATTTTTATGAGTTTTATACAGAATTTGTGAAATTTTAAAGAATTCCATGGTATTTTATGCGATTTCTAATAATTTTAAAGAATTTCAAGATATTTTTCTGATTTTCAAAAAATTTTGTAGAATTTTTAAAGATTTCGTGGAATTTTTTGAGGATTTCTAAGAATTTTTAGATATTTTCACAAATTTTAACGAATTTCAAGAGGTTTCTAAGAATATTTTAAGAGACTTTAACGAATTTTGAAGGATTTTGAAGTTTTTGTGTAAAATTTTAAGAGACCAGCAAATCAACATGTGCGCTATTATTTTGTTTTTCTTGTTACAATTTCAAGTCATTCAAAAGCCAATCAGGTTTGCAACAACAATGTATGCGAGAATTTCGAGATATTTCGTGACACCACTTTTTTAAGATAGGATGTTTATAAATCATCTTTATTTGGTTTTATTTTGGCGAACTTAAACGATCTAATGAACATATATTAAAATTGTTTATTTTTTCAGTTAGGATTTCTTGCTACAAAGACAACGAGGGATTCTATGAAGACACCGTGAGCTTCCATGAGGACAACTGGGGATTCTGTGAGGACAACGGGAGATTCTACGAGGACCATGGATTGCATCGACAACGATGGATTCTTTCGGCGAGGATCGACTACGAGAATCTTCTGATCGAGGGAATTCAAGATCTAATATCTACCACTCGTACTGATCAGAATCGCGACATGCGAGTGTGTAGGTGGTAAGTGAAAATTATGTTTCCTCCTCTCTTCATCATGTTGTTAACGAAAGGTTGAAAACAACACGAAGAGAGGTTGTATTTATTCAATCTTTTAATGTCATAGTGACCGCTGGTGAGAACCAGCGAGTGGACAAATTGTTTCATTTTTTTAGAATAGGCTCATTCTTTTCTTGGACACTCTTTTCTTTATAGATTTTCAATTTTATTCACAATGAGATTATAGATTACTTTTAAATGACAATTTGATTATAAATCAAAACCGAGATACCAAGAAAAGAGGGGAAAAGTCACGTTTCAAAGAAAATTATTTATGATTTATGATGCTAATAATTTTCTTTAGTCGCGCTTTTCTTTTGAAACGCTGATATCCTGAGCATACAATTTTTTTAATTAATTTTTTCGAACTAGGTTAATATATTTTTTATTGAGTAATTAAATATCAAACTTTTTGTTTTTAAAAACAAGTTAATAGTTAATTTCAAAGCTGAGAATTTTTTAGTAAAATCCAATACGCTATTAAAGCTTATAATATATTACTTTTCTATCTATTTTAAATTAAAGTTTTATAAGAACTATATTTTATTATGTCTGTCTTTGAAAATAACAGGGTGGCTAGTAGTGATCTTGGAAATATGGAAATTTCTAGATTTTTCACGAGAATGTTAAAAAGTAGAATTATTTGAAATTGAAATCTAGAATAGTTAAAATAATTATTGATTTAGGCGCTTAATGATTAATTTAGAATTTAAAGCATCAGTGAGTCTATTCATCCTTATTCTCCGAATTATTCATACAATAAAAGGAGAACGGAGTATTTCCAATTCATTCGTATAATGAAATGGGAATTTAGACTCATTTGTATCACTTTTTCTTATTTAATGTACCACAAACTTGTTAATATTTATAAAGTTGCAATAATTTTTTGACCTGAAAAAGCTTGAAAGTACCTAAAATTTTCTTACAGGGAATTGCTAGGTACCCATTGTTATTATTGATTTATTGAAATATCTATCTGAAAAGCTTAGAGTATAAGATGTCTACTAATGGTTTAACCAATGGAATGTTTGCGTACACCGTTTTACTTTCCAGTCAAGTAAGGCGCATTAGTGTGAGTGTGTTTTTGCGTCTTTGTGTCTTACTTGACAAGTTCAAATAAATTTAACTTGTAGAGTATTTCAATTATTTGAATTATAATAACTATGCTACTTGACAAAGTTAAAGATAAAGTTTTAATATAGTAAATGTAACAGACATGTTTCTGAAATTTTATTGTTAAAACGGTGCATGATTTCAGGGTTCGAGCTGGTATGTGTGTGCCCTAATGTGGCCCTATAAGCTCAGGTGTCGGATGCGTCCCGGGACGCAATCCCCAGGTTTAGGTTTTTTTGCACCGGGGCGGTGTGGATGAGAATCGTGGAGTGAGAGTGTTGGTGTGAATCTTTTTTTGAATTTTTTAAATATAGCTAGGAGTTAGGCAGGTAATTTTTTTTGGAATGAATGTTTAGTTTTAAGTAGGTAGGGCCAGGGTGAAATATTTCTTGCGAGCGTACGATATTTTACCCTGGATAAACTTGATATTGTTTCAAGAGTTAATTTCCTATAAGCAGAAGAATAATATTATTATCCTTAACTTATGGAAAAGTTCTTGTAATAACAATTTCGAGTTCTATAAAGAAAATTACTGCGTTTGGTCGATAAAAATCGAAGTGCTCGAGATGTAATTATGATCTCGAGTAGAAAATCCCTAAAAATGGAGAGGGGAACTCATTTGTTATATGTCAGTCCATCTTTAGATGGACGGACATTTAACACTTTATAATATTCATATATTCCACGACAGTCACTATGATGTTTTTTATTTTTATTGTTTATATTGATTTCTATTCGACTTCATGTCGATTTGGATTATTTTGTCTCTTTGTGTCTTCTTTCTTTCAGGATTATTAACTATTTTTTTTTTAACAGAAAATTATCCTCTTGGATAAATTTTCTGACTTGAAAATTAACTTTGTATCCTTTTTTAATTAATTTGACAAAATTGATTTACCATACATTTTTAAGTAATGAATTTTTTGAACAATATTATTCTTTGGATCTTATTGCTACTTTTTTCGCGTATTTTTAATCACATTCTTTAATTTTTACACTTTTAGACGTTTCAGGATCTGTTTTCAGTGTTTTAGTGATTTGACTTCTGTTTAATATTTTATTTCCGGTAAGTACGTTTTTATTTTTTGCAAATGTCTATTATTAATAATGTAATTATAATATAATCCTGTTTTTTTTTTAATGAAGATAACTACGTAATTATATTTTATATTTTCCAAATGAATTTAATATACTTTATAAATTATTTTCCTTTGTAAATATTAATCTTTTTTATATTCACAGGTAAATTAATGAAAGAAATATCAGACCTTGTGTTTTTTTCTAAACAGGTATTTCTACTTTATTTATTGGCTCTTAAAATAATCGATTGAAAGAAAGGATTTTCATCAATATTAATTCATTCAATGATTTTATATTAATCTTTGTAATATTACAGATTCTCTCTAACAAAATCACAATCTCTGTCTTCGAAGAAGCAGCAAAGACTGTTGCTAATGAACTCACAACACCGATATTTGAAGGCAAGGAGAAAATTGAGGAGGTCTAAGTGCTTTTGGATTTCAATGGCCATCAAATTATTTGAGAGGATTGAAGCAGAATTAAAAGTATAAATATATTTATGATATATAATGTTTAATATGCAATGTGTAATATAAAAAATAATAGCTAAAAATTGGAAAATCCCGAAAATGGCCAATCGCTATTTTGAGGATTTTTTTCTAATTGGCTATCAATTTCCCAAGATTTTGCGATTGATAAAAATTTCGGCGATTTTATTATCGTTTTTGCGATTTTCTGAGTACTTTCAAGAAATGATCGATTAAAGGTAATAAGTATATGTGAGTTCGCACAACCTCTTGCATCATCGACCCTCTTAAAAAGAAGATCAAACTTCTATCCAAGCCTTGCAAAGGAAAGATATAAGAGCTAAAGGAAAAAGGGTTGGAAGGTGGCATTGATCGATACCTCATTCCATTTTAAAATTTTCAATTTCCTTCCTTTACATTAAAACCTTATGGGCACTAAAAAAGCTGAATTTACTTTTAAAAGCGGATAATTGGATTGGAAGACTTTGAAAAGCGTGTAATTGGATTTAGAGACTTTGTACTGAAAATGAGTTTTCAGTTAGTTTGCACAACAAAAAGCTAAATAAGTTACATATCCAGTACCTAAGTGAAAACCAAATTGGGAAACCAAAACAGAGTCAGGAAACTTGGAGAGAAATATAGTTGAAATTATCAAAATCACTTTTTATTTTTAAACAATAAAAGTTGACGTTTATTTGAAAAAACTTAATTCGAATTTAATTGAAATTATATTTTTTCTCTTCCGGAATTAAAAATTGCCGATTGAAGCTTTTTTTTAAGTCTCTCCAACACGACTCGTGTTTAATTTTTTTAATTGCAAAAGACATTTGAGCTGCGCTAAAGGCAATAAAATGCTCTAATTAATGCGGGGCTCGCCTTTCAATACAACTGCTCTTGCATCCAATTACATGACTTTTTGTCCAGTACAAAAAAAAGTGGTGTTTCATGATCGGAAGTTGGGTCACGGATCGCTCGTGAATTAAAATCGATGTCTTTGTTTTTGGCTCCGTATCCGAAACTGTAATTTATATAAATTTATATGAATGGCGAAAAAAAACTGCGCAGTTCGTCGTATCGTTCTATCTTTAAGCCACTATGTGCTATATTTCAAACCTGGGTTTAATAAAAGCGGATAAAATCCGGCGTAGTTTTTCGAGCGCGACGATACACTTGGTACTTTTGTGCCCTCGTAACACGATACGGTTAACACTTTTCCATATGAATGACAAAAAAGAGATAAAAAAAATAGGAACGTGTACGATTGCTGTAAATGAGACAACCAAACGCGAGAGATTTCATTTATTTTGCCTGCATAACACAATATGGTTAAATACACCTGCTTCGACCCCCCATTGATAATCCAACGTAAAAATTTTTAAATCGAGAAATTTATATTGAAATTGCTTCTGTTTATTATAATATTACTTTTAATTTACAAAGTTAATTTTAATTTAACTTTATAATTCTGTATTCATCAGTCTTTTAGAGTTTATTATTTATTCCAGTTGATTTTAATTAAAATATGAAAGCGGAGTTTTCTCGAGTTAGCTAAAATGCCTTCATTTTAAAAAAGAGCGGAAATAAAAGAGAAATTTAATTTCATTCCAGTGTAGTTAAGCATTCCTTCATCTAAAAATACAGTAACCTTTTAGCATATTAAATGCACTAGGAAATTGCAAAAACCTTTGTCCTGCAAAGAGAATCCTTTTCTGAAAAGGATGTATAAGCAACGAATGAAAACAGAGGGGAAATAAATTAAATTTCAAGTTCAAATAATAAGCTCACTTTAAAATTAGTTTGCTGACAAAAGAATAGAAATTTACATTCTTATTGCTTTTTCTGGTTTGAAAAAATTGATAAAATGCGCATCATCTACTTAAAAATGTAGAGTTGTAAATTCTACATTTTCAACAAACAGTTGTTGAAATGTGTATCATTTTGGATATTTAAGGGGTAACCACTGTAAACGCCAAAAAAAACACGTTTTTTCAAGAATTTTTTTTTGATGGAAGGAAAGGGAATACAATTATAATGATTTGGGAAGTTATTATTTATATATTGAACTAAAAAATTACAAATTTTCAATAAAAAATGTTACAAAATGGCAGCACTGGAACAAAATAAAAAATTTTTTCTTAATCTACATGAGAATAGCTAGAGAAACACGTATGGGATTTAAAAAATATTGATTTTTGTGTAATTGGCAAGCATTTGAAAAAAAACTCATTTTTTGGACCAAAAAAAACGGCAATTATTTATAACAATTGTTTAAATTAATTTATCGAACATCCCCTACGTGTTTCTCTTTGAAATGTTATTATAAAGATGTAGGAAAAACCCCGATTAAAAATATTGAAAATTGTTTGAGTTATGCTGCGTGCCGATTTCAAAAAACGTATTTTGAGAAAAACGCGTTTAAAGTTTTGAGATATGTAATGAATACATTGCGGAGCGCCCGACACGCTCGATAAAAGGGCTCGAAATTTCAATGAAATCGATTTCGAACACGTATAAAACCTTTTGTCCTTTATTCTACAAGGTTCAAAGAATTTTTTAAGCTAATTAGTGTTGCATTCAAACCGAGAAAATCGGTTAGGTACCTCGCTCGACTTCACTCGATTCCCAAAATGTTTTTCGATATGATCTACTCGGTAAATCTTTTTTTTTGAATCGTATCGGATCGTCTCGTCATTCCGAGAGAGAAGTTGTCAACTTATTTAAAATTTTTGACGTTTTAGTTGTCAAATATTTTTAAAAAATACCTAATACAAAATGGATAAAAATTAAATTCCGAGGATGACACTAGAATGATTCATCTCATGAGGAGTCTAAAATCAAGTACAATATAATTATATAAATTATATGTTTTAAATTTTACAATATCCTATTTTTATTAACCTAACTTTCTTTATTGACCTAACCTTCTTTGTTTAAATCTACTTAAACAATTTCTGATTATCGTTGAAAATATATGTCAGTACCTAAATATTTTAGAAAATTTATATTTTATATCCTTTAAAGTGCGCTTAGCAGATTTTCAATAATCCATATTTATGTTTTATTAACTATATATATTGAAGTACATTTTGATTGCAAATATTGAAACATTTCTTTTAAAAACTTTTGTTTAAACCTAGAAAAAATCGAATAGTGTAGAAAAAGTTTTGATGCAGCAAAGTAATTTTTTATTATTGTTTTATATTTTTATAATTATATTCGTATATACCATATACATTTTCTTCATGATAAAAACTTATTGTTATTTTATATTTCAAATTATTGCACGTAAATAATAATTAAAGCGATTACGATTATATTCTCTATAAAGGTAACCTTTAATTCATAATAAACAGAATAAAAAAAAAAAACTTATTTGACAAGTGTCAAATGTACTCGACGCACAGTGGGACCAAACGCATATTTTTCGTTCAAAAGTCTCTACAGCCTTCAATTTTTCTCCGATTTGTAATTTCTTTTTTTTTTAAATTAAAGTGCACTAAATTTCAAAGAGGACCTTGATGGTCGATTTTTGAATTTTCATTTGTTTATTTATTAAATATTTACTCAAAGTTCGAGAAAATCGAGATTTTGCACATAATGATTATTTACTTTTCAACAACATTTTGCATATGATGAAAATCATCTTGAATCAACGCAAGAGTACTCCCAGAATACAAATAATTTGATTATTATAAGTTTTAATTATTATAAACAAATTAAAATAACAAATAGCTAAATATTGGAATTTTGGATGAAAAAATTTTTTTCTTCGCTAGAAATGTTTTAAATTATTGTGAGAATTATTCTTAGTCAGAATATCTATAAATTATTAACAATTAGAATTGTTATAAACAATTTTCTTCAAAAATTTGGAATTTGTGATTTTTTCAATTGCAGTTTACCTTTTATCATCTAAATTGATGCAAATATTCTTAAAAATAATATATGTTCCATTTTTTCGTAAAAATACTTCGACGTCGCGACGTCGCTCGGTTAAACTAATACATTCGTGGAAACGGGACGAGCCGAGACGATAATTTTGACAATTGAACGAGACTGTCTCTCGTTTCGTATGTTTCTCGTCAACTATCGCTCGAATGCAACACTAAAGCTAATAAAAAAAAAAAATCGATTTTTTGAAATTTCTACAGTGGTGTTACCCCTTAAGCCTAAGCTATACTGTCCAATTTGGAAGGGTCAGAAATCACATGATCTCACCCCAATATTTTCCTATCATGAACACAAAAATCATAGAACATTTCTCGAAAGCCATAGAACGATTCCAATCACGTTTTCATTATCCGCACAGAATTGAAGTAATTGAACCACGACTCATTCTGATTCGCGAGTGCAATTTATTGGATGGAAAGAGTTTTCCACAACATAGATAATCTGTACAGTGCACAGGTATATCTTGTATGTAGAGGTTTCTGCGTAATGTCAGGATGCATGTAGGTACGCAGAGATAGCTCTCTGTAAGAGGGCAGAAAACTTCGTTATCTCTTAAAAGCAGACAGCCTTCAGGAACCGATCTATTCTCGATTTACACGTTTACTCGTTTATGGAGGGTTTCGAGTACAGGATATAATGGTATAATGGAACGTCTAGACAGAGTCTACAGGTATGAAAACGAACGCATAACCACTTCGAACTAGTCCCACACGATATGAGAATCAGACTTCTAAGGACCCTTCAGTTGAAACCAAGCTCCTAATTTCCTTCGTTCTGATTAATGTTACCTGCGCGAGCAGCAGTGAAGAAAATTACTTAGGGCTCTCGAATATTAGTTCATTTCATAATAACCCCCTCGAGACCAAGCGTCTCTCTTTTTGATCATATAACGACCCTGGGAATTCATTTCATTTGGAAACTCTCTCTTTCTCTCTTTTTCTCTCTTTCGACCAAAGTACTGATCATTCAAATTCTTTAATCTCCAAAGATTTAACTTTTATACAACAAAACTTAGCGTAAAGCAGAATTTAGAATTTAGAATCTACTTTGGTAGAATTGGTACCGCCCCTAACCGCAGATCATTATCCTTATAATTTGAAGAATGAAGATTTAAAAGAAGGCGGAGTATTCAAGGGTAAGGGTTGAGGAAAGTGTCCTGCTGAGCAAAAGTCACTTTCTCATTGACTTGCGTTTTCACGCCAATCAGTTTAAGGATTTCCAAGGAGCTAATTGTCATCAATGAATTATAGACTATAGACTTGTCTCTAGGGGGTACTGGTAGATTATAACGATAGCAGGGCTTTAATACCCTCGTTACGCCTACGTACTCAATTATACTTTGACACAGAAGCAACCATTAGCAATTTTGTGGGCTGTCTCAAGCTTAGGAGACTGAGGTCAAATACCTCATAGAAAATTATAAATCTTAATCCTGATGGACGACGGGTACCAGACAGTCGCCGACACAATGGCTTTTCTGCAAGAGAGACTCATGAAAAGCGAAATTTTCAGATAAAAGGCATCCCCTACTTACTTTTCGCCTTTAATGTCAAAAAGATTCCTCAGAGGAAATTCCGGGAATAAAAGCGTTGGAAAAAAGTGCAATAGAAGAAACGATTTTTGCAATAAAATGATGATCATCCTTTTTCAAAATCAATTTCAATTTGAAACGTCCGTATATGATCGATTGGAAAAATCGAAGCTTATGTTCGAGGTACAAAGTTGTTTTGTGTCTCGAACAAGGAAACAATTCCAACGAAAAATTGCATTCAATCCATCCCCTTTTTTGTTGGAATGACCAAAAAAAAAAAATAATAGCGAAATCAGTTACTATTAACATCTGCAGATGTTAATAGTAACTAATTCAAATGCAGGTAATTGTTTTAGATTTCATATGAAACTGAAGTTTTCAACGTTTACGTCAACGAAAAGTTATTTTTTTGTAAAAAGGACGAGACATAAAATCTGATTGAGCTAAACAGTTCCATTCCATGTCAAAAGACACACAAAACAGTTTCAACCCTCTACCGCTCTAGGATCATCCCCAAATCATCCCCTAAGTACAAAAAAAATCATAGCAATTCCCCTAACTTCAAGACCTAAAATTGTATTCCTTTAAATAGTTTCATTCAGTGTTCAAAGAAGCTCAAAATAGTTTCATCCACCTAAACCCCTAGGTTCACTCTCAAAATCCACCCCTAAGCACAAAAAAAATAATAAATCTCCTAACTTCGAGACTTAACATCTGACTGCGCTAAATGGTTTCATTAGTTGTTCAAAGAAGCCCAGTACAGTTTCATCCACCTAACTCCCTAGGTTCACCCTCAAAATCAACCCCTAAGTACAAAAAAAATCATTGTAATTCCCCTAATTTCGAAATCTAAAATTTTGTCGTTCCAAATGGGTCCATTTACTGTCAAAAGAAGCCCAAAAAAGTTTCATCCACCTAACCCCCTAGGTTCACCCTCAGAATCTACCCCCAAGTGCAAAAAAAATCGTTAAAAATTCCAAAACTTCCAAACCTAAAATTTTATCAATTGAAATGGTTTCATATAATGTTAAAAGAGGCCAAAAACAGTTTTATCCACTTAACCCCCTAGATTCACCCTCAATTACAATTCCTAACCTCAGGGGTTGATTTTGAGGGTGAACCTAGGGAATTAGTTGGATGAAACTGTACTGGGCTTCTTTGGATATTAAATGGACCCATTTGGAATGATAAAATTTTAGGTCTCGAAGTTTGGGGATTTTTTATGATTTTTTTTGTACTTAGGGGTAGATTTTGAGGGTGAACATAGGGAGTTAGGTGGATGAAACTGTTTTGGGCTTCTTTGGTCATTAAATGGAACCATTTAGTGCCATCAGATTTTAGGTCTCGAAGTTAGGGCATTTATGATTTTTTTGTGCTTAGGGGCTGTTTTTGAGGGTGAACCTCGGGGGTAAGGTGAATGAAACTATTTTGAGCTTCTTTGGACATTGAATGATACTATTTAAAGGAATAAAATTTTAGGTATCGAAGTTAGGGGAATTGCTATGATTTTTTTTGTACACTTAGGGGATGATTTGGGGTTGATCCTAGTGCGATAGGGGGTTGAAACTGTTTTGTGCGTCTTTTGACATCGAATGGAATCATTTAGCACAATCAAATTTTAGATCTCGTCCTTTTTACAAAAAAATAACTTTTCGTTGACGTAAACGTTGAAAACTTCAGTTTCATGATTTCATAGGAATCGTTTGGCTCTGTGCAATTATGATCTATAGTCTATGTTGAAAAAATATCTCTCAACGAAAATTTTTTTTTTTTTAAATTTACAAAATGGTGGACCCATTTTGAACCAAAATTACAATTCCCTCAATTAATATAACAGAATCTCGTCAAATTCATACAAGAGGTAGATTTATTTATTAGAAAGCACGTGATGACAATGAAAACTCAAAATTTTGAAAAAGTTCAAGATGGCCGCCCAATTTTTGTTTTAAACTCATTATTTCTTTGTTTCTCGATGACAACTTTTCATGTGTCAACTAAAAGACTATGTTATTCTAAAGAAAAAATATTTCGTAATGCAAGCAAATTTTCGAAAAATTCAAAGTGGCTCAAATACTCAAAAATTCTTGTTTTCTAAGCTTTCGTTCAATTTTTCGAAATTTTGACTTTCATGCATTCTTATAAGAATTTGACGATTTTGCTTTGCAGCAGATTTTAATATTAACCAATTCCGTTCAAAATTGGTGGAGATCATTTTTTTTGATTATTCCAACAAAATAAGGGTGTGTGGGGGGGGGGGTGAGACCAAAGATATTCGGAACAAAAATCCACTAAGAGTAAATAAGAATCACCCTAGAGTGTCATAGTAGATATCAGTTTTATTATTATTATTATTCATTTCCGATTAAAAAAAAAAAAGAGTACGAGATCACAAGCTATAAAAGCTCCCCGTTTTCGATATTTATGACACCTCTCGATACAATCGCGCTTTGGAGCACGGTATTGTCAGCATTATGGACGGTGCTTGCGATAAGCGCTTTTTGTGGGCCATCTCCTTTGAACCGGCCAATAGAAGTCATGCGACACACAAAACATACAACACAAAGGCGAACCACCGAAAAGAATCGGGATAAACATCTTCCGGCCCTCTTTTCTACCTTCTTCCTTCTTTCCTCATCGTTCATCCTTCTCTCATTCCTCTCTTCTCTATCTCTTTTTCCCCTTTCGGTACGTGCTCCCGAGATAATTCAACGCCGAAAGTTTCGAGCATAAAGTTCGTAATGCCCCATAAATGTCGTCGTTCAAGAAAAAAGATAAATACGGTTCACCGTCGGACCCCGTAACCGTAAGGTATATACTATTCGTGCACCGCATATGGTGTATATATAGCTATCTGCCTCGCTGTCACGCTCAGCACGAAATTGCCGAAAAAAGATACAGGGCTCCTGTGCACTGTGCAGTCTGCGAAACGCGATAAAAAGGAACGAAAAGGTTAAAAAAATAAAAAGTATGTAAAAAAGCTGGGATATTACTAGCCCCTGTGCCTAAGTACCTGCGGTTATGCGAGCCACGGTTTCATTATTTTCTTCTGGCATTGAAGCCTCCAAATGAAGAGGAACAGAGGTCGGAAAAAATCTTCAGTAAAAAGTTTAATGTCCTCGAGAAGGCTACCAAATTATTTTTCACTTATCCTCTCGCTTTTTTATTATTTTTTTATGTCCCTTCTTTTCTTTCATTTTTATTTTTTTTTATTTTCTCGAATCTTCAGGGTTAATTAGTGCTTTATTTACGAGCATATTAATTTACTTTAACAGACATTTCAGGAGGTTAATTTTAAGACTTTCCCATTTTCCCAATTCTCCATTGTTCCTAAATTCTCGCAACATGACAATTGACATCACACGTTTGACATTTTACACGTTGAAGATTTAAAAATATTTTTAAAAATTTTAACTAGTTTCAAAGAATTTCAACTTTAAGAGTTTAAGGATTCTTACGAGATTTCACAAGACTGGAAGATATTGTAAATGATTTTTTGAAGAATTTCAAAGGGTTTTAAGAGATTTAAAAAAATTGGAAAGATTTTGAAGAATATTAAGTGATTTTAAGGAATTTTAAGTAATTTAAAAGAGTTTCAAAAGATTTCACAAAATTTCAAAGACTTCAATAAACTTTAAATGATTTCAAGTAATTTTAAGAATTTAAGAATATCTAAGAATACTACTTTAAGAATACTACTATTTTATATTTCTTCTTACAATTTTAAGACATTCAAAGCCCAATCAGATTTGCTACAAAAATGTATCCCAGATTTTCAAGACATTTCATGACACCATTTTTTTAGAGAGGAATTTAAAAAGGTTTCTAAAAATTTTAAGGCATTTTGACGATTTTCAAGTAATTTTCACTAAATTCAAAAGAATTTTAGAATTTCTAAATGATTTCGTAGAATTTTAAAGGAATTCGTGCAATATTAAGAGATTTTTTAAAGAATTTTAAATTATTTTAATGGATTTTGAATGTTGTAAAATTTGGAGGTATTTTAAGATATTTCAACGAATTTTAAGGGATTTGGAAGGTTTTGTGTGAAATTTTAAGAGATTTGAAACAGTTTCTAGGGTTTTAAGGAATTAGAAAATTTTTCATGGAATTTTCAGAGATTTTAACGTATCTTAAGGAATTTTGACGATTTTTAAATGATTTTAAGATAATTTAAGGGATTTTTATGATTTATAAAAGATTTTGTGAAATATTAAAGGATTGCATGGAATTTTATGAGATTTCTAATAATTTTAATGAATAAATATAAAGGGAATTTTAAGGAATTTCCAAAAATTTCTACGAATTTTAATGAATTACAGAAGATGTTTTTAACTTTTAAAATACTGTCTGGATTTTGAAGGATTTTAAAGTTTGTCGGGTAATTTTACTGAGGGATTTCAAAAGATTTTTATGACTCAAGAGATTTCGTAGAATTTAAAAGAATTTTGAAAAAGTTATCCTCGAATTTTTAGAGATTTCATGAAATTTTAAGGGAGTTTAAGACATTTTAAAAGAATTTAAGAGTTTTTGATGAATTTTATTAAAAATTTGTGAAATTTTAAAGGCTTCCATGGTATTTTATGAGATTTCTTATAATTTTAAGGAATTTCAAGATATTTTGCTGATTTTTAAAAAAATTTGTATAATTTTTAAGGTTTTCGTGGAATTTTTGGAGGATTTCTAAGAATTTTTAGATATTTTCAAAAATTTCATCGAATTTTGAAGGAGTTTGAAATGTTTTGTAAAGTTTTAAGAGTCCAGCAAATCAACATGTGCGCTATTATTTTTTTTTCTTTGTTACAATTTCAAGTCATTCAAAAGCCAATCAGGTTTGCAACAACAATGTATGCGAGATTTTCGAGACATTTCGTAACACCACTTTTTTAAAATAGGATTTAAATAATTTCAGAGAGTTTACACTCTAAACTTGAATCAGTGAAAAACCAGTAAAAATTCACTGCGATTTTCAGTAGTTTAGTGACGACTACTGAAAATTTTAGTGATTTTTGCCCTGATTCTCAGTAGATTTTCCACTGATTCAATTTTAAAAGAAATCCCTTATAGTCTCTTGAAACCCTATAAAATGTATTGTAATGTTGTGAAATCAAATCAAATTCAAATCTCTAACTTTTAAAATGTCAAACACGTGTCATACTACAAGAATCAATCCAACCAATCGAATGCAAATCACATTCAGCCAAAATCCACTGCAATAATTTGTAATCGCCCAGAAATCACTTGAGACAGTTGTGACGCATTGACAAATTTTTAATTGATTTAAATCTTTTGAAATTCTGTAAATTCTTGCTAAATCTTTTTTCTCTTTCAATAAATTCTTTTAATCTCCTGAAATATTTTGAAATCTTTCGAAATCTTGGAAACTGGTAAAAATACGCTTCTTTGTAAAATCACATAATTCATATAGTATGAATTGGGTCCAACTTAACCAAATTAGCCTCTGAACCTGAAGCCACATTTGCTGACGTCTTGAAAGAATTGTTGCGTAAGTTTTCTCTCTCTAACTCGACGATTAAGCGAGAGTAGGTACATAAATTTTAATAGTTCGTCGCGATGGTGAAATCATTACTGAATTCACCGCTGCAGCTTATAAGTCTGCAAATTAGAATCACGATCCGTAATACGAATTGAGATTGATAATCCGGCTTAATTTAATGCAATCGATTGGACACTCTGTCGGGAATAATGTTTCTTGGCCTTCCATTCACGATGCTTTTCTGAGTCGATCATAACTTATAATAAGTGCCAGTTCATGCTAATATGCAATTCACTTGACATCGGTATTCAAATCTTGATTGCTGACATTCTTCCTTTCAACTTTGTTAGTTTGTTTTGATGAAAAAAAAGAAAGTTTTGAAGAAAAGAATATATAGTACTCATTTTGGTACCATTAATGAAGACGTTTAATGAATTCCTTTCAATCTTTAGACGGTGAAACGACTTGTAAAATTACAAAATTAAAATTACAAAAGACTCTCGGTAAACATTTTTCTAGAATAATTTTGAGCCATTCGCCGAATCTTTTGAAGAAAGAAGAGAATTCCTGAATTTCTTTTTCTAAGAGATACTGACCACTTTCGAAATGTAATATAAAACGATCGTTAAAAGGAAAAGAGGGTAAAAAGAAGAAAGTTCAATAAAAGCGTATGATAACTTTTCGAAATGGATTTTAGAACGATTGACGTGTTCTCCAACTGGTTATTACCGACATTTAGTGGAGAATGGAAATCCGATCTTATCACGATTTATATTCTTTAAATCTACCCTAAAAGGAAAGGGTAATACGTTATTTCTTTTGCCCTAAAAATTTTAACAATGAGTCCTTTTAACATTTTGGATTGTTCCGTGCACTACTGAAGGCACCCCAAGGAAATTGTGACTCTTGAAGGGCCTCGTATTACCGGTGACGGATATCGGAGAAATTTAGTTGACATGAGGGGCAGAAATAAAAAATGATAGGGAAGGGAAAATTTACCGGATGTAAGTCAAATGTGAACTATAAAACTAGATTACATGCAAGAGATTTAGAGAAAAAAAAACAAGTATATATCGATTTTTCATCACAAATAACTCGACAAATAAGGAATTGTTTAATTTGAAAATACCATAAAAAGCAGAGCTCCACTGTTAAAAAAAACTGATCAAAATTTAATATACTGTGAGTAAAGTCATTTGCATATACCGTCAATTAAATTTAATATACCATTATGTTTTAGAATTAATATACAACCATATTAAAATTAATATACTTTATATTAATATTAATATATCTTATATTAATATTAATATACCCTATATTAATTTTAATATGGTTTTATATTAATTCTAAAACATATGGTAGTATATTAAATTTAATTTACGGTATATGCAAATGACTTTACAAAATCCTATTCTAAAAAGATCATACGTATCGAATATCGAAAAGTGTAACGCTGAAATGCGTGGACCCGATTCCTTATTGGTCAATACAGTTCGTGACGCGTTGTATATCGATAATCGCGGGCGACGCGGGAAATTTTAAATCTTTATATTGTACAAAATCGCTTAAATTAAAAATAAAGTCAACCCGCGCGCGGAAGCGCGCGTTCGGTCTCGTGTATATTAAAAGTATATTAATTTTGCAAACATTTTTAACAGTGTGGGTAAAATGGTTTTCAAAATGTATTTAAAATGTAAAATGCACAATAGGTTTACAAAATCCATTTAAAATGGAAAATAGAAAATGGTTCTATCTTATATTTAAAATGAAAAATGTATATTGCATATTTGAAATAGGATAGTAAAAAATGCAAAATGAATGTTTATTATCTTTAATAATGTTTAATTTCATTTCCAAAGTCAATTATAAATTATAATTACGTAAAATTTCATAAAGAATAATTATTATTCTTTGCGCAATAAGGCATACATGTCTTCGAATTTACGCCGGTAAACACAAATTTTGGGCCTGAGTTCTAAATATCAAGTTTTGATTTCTTTTACGTAGCTACTCTCTAAAATTGAATCAGTGAAATTTCACTGATTTTCAGTGACTCTTTTCTCACGATTTCATTCAGTGAAAATTCACTGAGAATCAGTGAAAAGTCATTGAGAATCAGTGAAAAGTTACTGAAATTTTCAGTAATCGTCACTAAACTACTGAAAATTTCAGTGACTTTTCATTGATTTCCAGTAGATTTTTCACTGATTAAAATCGTGAGAAAAGAGTCACTGAAAATCAGTGGAATTTGACTGGGAATCAGTGAAATTTCACTGATTCAAGTTTAGAGAGTATTATAATAAAGGGAACGATAGTTTTTTTTTTTTTTTGTTAAAAGTTTTCTTCTTTTTCGCTTTTTTTACTTTTTTAAAAAAAGTTTTGCTTTTTTTGCTTTGCTTTTTCATAATTTTATTGTAAATTACTATTCAACGAATTTTTGTTATACATAGGTACACTTGAATCACCTTTATTAAAAAAAATAATTATTTTTGATTGCAATGTAAAACAGACAAAAGCAAACTTTATAGTAAGTCAAAAATGGATATTTTTGGTCTTTTCGATGTATAGAATCAGAATTTATGCATTAAAGCAGAAACCGCCCAGAAATTTTTTTTTGACCTGTGATTATCTAACTTGTCCAGGGCAGAACCAAAAAAAAATGTAAAATAGTATTTTAAGTGGAAAATAGGTTGAAAATCTATTTAAGATGGAAAATGCAAAATGAGTTTCTTCTTCCTATTTGAAATACAAAATAGAAAATGGCATTTTGCATTTCAAATACCTATTTGAAATGAATTCATTTGAAATAGTTACCCAGCTCTGATAAAAAGTAGATATTCCAATCTTTTAGATCTCTTGAAATTCTACAGTCTCTAGAAATGCTATAAAATCCCTCGAAATAATTGTTTACCCTTGGTTCTTATGGAGAAGAATCTCTATTCATGTCAAATACATACCTATTTTTAAAAATGTAACATCCAAATTTAAATATTTGAAAATGTCCCCTCTAAAAAAAACATTGCCTTCCCCCACTTGACAAATTTCCCTTGACCCCAAAACATTCTCTTTAAAGTTTGAACGCACAATTGAATTTGCTCAGCGAGATCAACCTAAGCATCTCGTAGCTTATTTTTCCCCCAGCGATTTACCTTGCTGTAATATTTTCGTCAAGACTCAGTTTTTCACAATGCCGAATTTGGTTACATCCCTCGGGACATGAAAATAGGTCCCTTTTGTGCGTCCCATTCTAACAGTACTGCTGTGGTTGCTAAGTGTACTATGACATTTTCGGTACGTTGATTTGAACCTCCTCGAGCCTATTTCTATTTTCTATTATCTATTGTGTTTTCAATGCTGATGTCATGAAGGGCCTTGACGTGAGACGTCGAAGGCCTACGACGTGACCGAGAGACCCATCCAGCATCTTCCCCCAAAGGCCTCTTAAAAAAGGGCAACCTCTGAGCAAAAGAGACAGCTTAAACACTCGAGGTGCTTGAGAAATAAGGATAACGAAACTGAGAGGAAGATAGTGATGGAGGTTGGAAGATGCTGGATAGAGTGAAAAAGAAGAAAGGGAGGAAACAGGTCCTCCTTCCTGCGATTTCTCCCTTTTCCCCCCTTTCCCCCCTTTTCTCCCCTTTTCCCCCTTTTCCCCCTTTTCTCATTATCCTTCTCCTGCCCTTCCTTACCATTCTGAGGTCCTGGATATTTCCACTACTTACCAAGCAATAAACTTTACTCAGAATTTTTATCCTTGAAACCTTGAAACCTTGAAAGAAACTAGCCACTACTCACTAAATAAATATTTTACTGTTATTTCTCGAATAAGCATCAATTATTCAATATTTAATCATTTTCAAATTGCGAATGTTTCCAACCATTTAAACTTCAATTCCGGATAACTAAGACTTTCCAATTTTGATTGCTTTCAATCTTGTTCAACATCTTTTAATTTATTATAATAAAGCGATGAAATTTTGGAAAAGCATAGAGAATATTTTGTCGTTTGGAAACCCCCCCCCCCCCCCCCTATGCTGCACCATTTTAAGTATTTGCTTGAAGTAAAATCTATTCTAAAAAGATGATTGAGTCGAAGTCGAAATATCGTAATATTCCGCACTCCTGATTCGTCGTATAAGTATAATCGATAGTGATTTTCGACAATCGATACTTGCCGAATCGTAAATTCCGCGTTAATTGAATTTGAAATTTTGAATTTGGTTTCGTTAATAATCATTTTGTCACGAGTCTAAACTCGAAATACATTGAAAATCTAGGAATTTTAAGGGAATTTTATGTAATTTTTAAAGATTTCATGGGAGATATTGGGATTTTAAATGTTATCGTAGTATTTTAAAGAATTTCAAGGTTTCTGGGAATTTTTAGAATTTTTGACGACTTTTATCAGATTTCAATCGAACTTCAAGGTACTTTTATGACTTTTAAAATATGTATTTTGTGGGATTTAAATAAGGAATTTAAAACTTTATAGGGAATTTTATTGAGGAATTTCAAAAGCTTTTTATGATTTTTAAAAGATTTTGTAGAATTTACAAAGATTTCGAAGGTTTTCATCAAATTTTAAGGGTTTTCAAAAAATATTTCTAATTTATAAAAGATTTTGTAATATTTTTAAGGATTTCATGGAATTTGATGAAATCTTTAATGACTTTAAGAGATTTTAAGAGTTGAGAAATTTCCAGAGGTTGCTAGAAATTTTTAGAGATTTTCACTAATTTTAACATGGATTTCAAGAGATTAATGATTTTGAAGGTTTTTATGTGCATTTTTAACGATTTTTAAGTGATTTTTACGAAATTCAAGAGATTTTTAGGATATTAAAACGATTTTGTAGAATTGTATGGGATTTTAGGATATTTCGTGAAATTTTAAAGAATTTCACGGAATTTGATAAGATTTCTATGTGTAATATTTTTAAGGGATATAAAAGATATAAAAAGATTTTAAATATTACCGTAAAATTTCAAGAATTTTTCTGGGAATTTTAAAAGATTTTAAAGTTTGTCATGGAATTTCAAAAGGTTTCTAGGAATTTTTAGAGATTTTCATGAATTTTAACGTGGATTTCAGTAGAACATTTATGAATTTGAAAATTTTTCTGGAATTTTTAAGGATTTCCTGGAATTTGAAGAGATTTCTAATACCTTTAATGGATTTTAAAGGATATAAAAGGGATTTGAATTGTTATCATAGAATTTAAAAGAATCTCAAGAAGTTTCTGAAAATTTTAAGAGATTTTCACGAATTTTAAGCGATTTCACAGGTTTTCAAAGATTTCTTGGAATTTTTAGAGATTTTCACGAAGTTTAACATAGATTTTAAGAGATTAGAGAAATAAAATATAATAAATTTTATAATATTGAAAAAGAACGTTCGTCTTGTATAGTAAAATATAATATTTAAATAGAAAATTTGACTAAAAATTCAGGTATTAAAATAAAAATAGAAAAATTAATCCATATGAATATATTAAGTCATTGAAATATCTTAAAATATTTTTAAATCCCGTTATCTTGAAATCTTTTAATAACTTTTTAAATTCCTTGAAAAATGAATCCATTCAAATCCTCTGAATTCTGAAATCCGTAAAGATTTCTCCAATCCCTTAAAATTTCATTTCATTTCATTTATTCCCTAAAATTTTCTGTAAATCCGTTGAATTCCCTAAAATGTTTTGAAATCCTTTGAAATTTTCGAAATCCCGAGCGAAATCCATTGAAATCATTTTCTTTTTCTATATCTAACACTTAAAATCTTTCATATTCTCTGAATCCCCTTGGAATCTTTTAAAATCCCCAAAAAGATTTAAAATCCTACGAAATCCCTTTAAATTTCATTTTATTCGCCACATGCCCTTAAAATCTCGAATCGCGAAACTTGATTAATAGCATTTTTATACCTTTCAAATTACTCTTTCCACATAACATAACCACCTGTCCAGAACCCTAGGTTTAGCTAAGATGCTGAAAGATAGAAAGAGAAAGGATAAAAGAAAAAGAATAATGACTAAGAGGGGGAGGGACGAAGGGAGAAAATAAATGAAAGGATAAAAATAAAAAAAAAAGGAGAGAGAAAGAATAAAGAAAGCAAAAGGGATACGAGATGTTATTCTCCTTGCAAAGCACATGATCGAAGAAACAAGTTTCTCTCTCGCTCTCTTTTCTCCTCTTCTGATCCCTTTAGTATCTTCTTTTTCTCTCGCTTTTTATTTTTCCTTCTGTCTTTCTTCCCTTTTCTTCTCCCTCAATCTCAATCGAAAACCGTAAACAGCTTCCCTCACACACCTTTGACTGTGTACATGTATGATGTACTCTTTTGTGTAACAAATTTTTCAGGTGTGTGAGTAACTGAGATACATACACGTAACAGCTACCGGTTTTGTGAGTCTGTGCGTCGTACAGTAGCTGGCAATCGTGTTTTGTATACATCAAACAGCTGAGATCCTGTTTCTCGTTTATGAGATTTCCTAGTCCAGAGAAACATCTCTAATCTTATTTTTCTCTTTTAAAGTTATTACACCAAGTTTTTTTTACATTTTTTTTTTATTTAACCCTCTGAGGTGATGTCTTTAAGTTCTGAATTATGAGCCTTCGAATTTAAATTGAAAACGTTAAAATCGAGACTTGTAATTTCCAGTACTGTTACTGGGACTCACTGTAAAAAATTAATTGAAATAAAAAATCAAGAGGAGATCCTCACCGTTCCATTAATCTTAAACTTCAACACTTGTAAATTGATTTTATACAATTGATGAAATCCGGATTTGAACCTTTAATTAATTGGATTTTACTTAAAGAAATTCAAAAGAATTCAAAAGAATTCATAATCAATTCTCTTGAATTGTAGGACATTAATTTCAAACCTAATAATTTCAAGTTATCTTTCATAAGTATTCTTTGAAAAATGGTTCTCCTTTTCTTAATTTTTTAAAATTAGACTCCGAAGAACAGATTATTATGGAGGCGGGTTTGCTTCTCTCCTCCTTCATTTCTTCTAGTTTTCATGCTACTTTTCTCTTAAATAACCATCAGCCGTTCTAAGTTAACGGTCTGGTCGCTATAAGGAAGAGCTAGCAAAGTTAGAGGCGCAAATAAAACTGGAAATAGGCTCCAGAAGAAAAGAAAGAAACCAGTAACAACAACAGAAATAAAAGGCAGTGATGGTACATCCATCTGCGGTAGAAATAAAATTGGAACAGTCATTGAGGGGAACCTTAACTCGCCATAACACTCAATTTTATACAATTAGATTGAAAAAAAAAAAAACAATACAGTAAAAATGATATTGAACAATTTTCCAGAATTTACTATTTCACTGTCCCACTATTCAGCATCTATCCTACTTTCTTTTTTTTTTGAATTACTTTTTCAAACTGTACTCATTTTAATTAACCAAAATATTATTAATAAACAGTAAGACTTGTGAAAAATGTACTATTTTTTTTTAATTCTGTAGTTTCTAAATCGATATAGCTATTATAATTATATTTGTTCTTTTTGATTCCAGGTATTCTTTTCATTCTCTTTTACGCCTAGCAGAATTGGAAAAATTCTCAAAATTGAATTTTGCAGCTCAGTGTTCTAAAAAAAAAGGTAAATTTTTTTTCTTGATTTTTTTCTAGACTGGCAAAGTTGTTCCTCCCAAAAAGTTTTTTGACACTTTTCTCTATCTAATTAATTTTCGAAATTAATTCCATACATCCAAGCGGATATAATACACCTATATTGCAGGGCAAAAGAGAGTAATCAATAAAAATGTGATGAACGTTCTCTAAATGCTTTTCAGAATTGCCTAAAAAATAATTTTGGTAATCTGGGCTGAACATCAGAGAACATTAATAACTCCTTGAAGCAATTTAATCACGATCTCAGGTCACCTTTGTTCTTATTCCAAGAGCGTTTTACTGGGCAAACTAATTCTTTTAATGGAAGAGTAAAGAAAAAGGGGCTCGTTAGAAAGAAACGAGAATTAAGTCGTTTGGCGTCCAATGTAACAGGACACGTGAAACGGGTTTGATGCAATTACTTACGATAAATTTATCGAACCACGTCACTTCATAACGTCAGTCATCTCGTACTCGTCGTTCGATGAAACGTCGAGTGATCCAAGATAATGAACATTGCTTTATTGAGACACTTGATTAATGAGTCGATCTCTTGTTATGTTTTTTTTTCCTCTATCATAATATAATTGCAGTTTAATAATTCTACTTTCTGATACTGATTACGTAAGTAGAGGAAACGATATAAATATTCGTCTGACTTTTAATGGAAACAGAGCAATCGAAAGATTTCTGCCCTTCACTTAATTACAATTTTTGAGAATTAAATAAGAGGGTAATGAAATTAAATTTATGCAATTAATTTTAACGTCCTTAATTTTGTCTTTAGACAAATATTGTGTTGAAGTTTGAGACGTGTAATCTGACGATTTTTTTTTCATATTTATCGGAATAAAATTATCAAAAAAAATGTTTTTAAAGTATCCAAAACCGAAAATTTGTATTTAATTACTAATTGATTTTAGAGATTTAAAAGGATTTTTAAAAGTTTAAGAGAATTCGAAGGTTTTTATAGAATTTTAAGGGTTTCCAAGAGATTTTTATATTTTTAAAAAAATATCCTGGAACTATAAGGCATTTTAAACAATTTGAAGGGATTTCAAGAGATTTTTATGATTTTTAAATGATTCCTGGCATTTTAAGAGATTTTTTAAAGATATTTTTAAATTTATTTCGAACTTTTTAAATTAATTTTTTTTCTCACATTATTTAATCAATTTTTTTAACTTTCTAAAAACATTTAAATTATTGGAAAATTTGGTTAAAACATTTGAAATCTTTTTAATTCTTTTCAAATCCTTAAAAATAAGCTTTCAAATCCGGATGAATTTTTTTTCTGGAAGGATTCTCACTGAAAAAAATTGTTTTATTTAAAATAATTTATTTATTGAAACTTAAATCATAGAATATGATTTTGCAAACAATATTTGATGAAAAAAAAATTCGTCAGAGTAGACGTCTGAAAGTTCATCCCAATTAGACAAATATGTATTTTTCAAAAGTATAAAGCTTCTACATCAACCTCTTATGGAATTTTTTAAAGGATCTTTTACGGTCCAAAACACGAGTTTTATCGTCACCGCGTGAAGTGAGAAAGGTTTATAGAGTTTGAGATAACATCGAAGGATTCCGGATTTTTACAAATATTTTCTTAGCCCTAAAGATAAGATCTTAACAGAAGATGGTTGTCGAACAAGCTTAAAGTCATTTACCTGAGAGAGGAATCGACTTCTATTAACTGTACCATAAAGAAAAGGAAGAAAAAAAAATAAAGCTACTATTTCGGAAGTATTATGGAATATAGTGTATCAGGGAGGAAACCTGTTCGGTTTTAGTTTCTTGGAAAGTTCTCCAACTTTCTGCTTAAGGTGGTCTATCTCAAGATCACTTTCTATTTTTAGTCTCAACTCACAGGTACCTTATGACATCACAGAATCACCTTTAGAATGCTTTGAATTTCAAGTGTAGACCCTCTGAAAATCTCATCTTCGTCTAACAAACATCAATCCTCAAGTGTAATTCAGTAGCCACTAGTTCGACCCTAACAGGGATTCTCAAATTTAAGAGGAAAACGTGCGAGAAAAAAAAAACTTATAAAAGATTTGTAAATATCGACAACATACAGGCGTTTTTGTTGTGAATTCATAATTAATTTCGGATTTTTTAGTCTACCACGGAAAAATTAATTATCGAAATTTTCTTTTCGACTTTTAGATAGGACAAAGTTCTCAAAATATTTCATATTTCATTATCGTTTTTTTTAAATCTGAAGTACTTTTCAGAGAAGAATTCTAACAGTTTTCGAAATGTTTGGAATTAATCTCAAATTCTTTTGAATTCGCCTTGAATTCCATTTTGTAAAACTTTTTCACATACACGTTTTTTTTTTTACAAAAATGAAAAGTAATAATAATAAAAATTGATGCGTAAAATAAAAAAGATAAAACATTCCAAATTGACGAGAAACAAAAGGGAGAATATAATGAATCCATTGTGAACACTGTTAGAAATATATTGAAAATTCAACCATTTTTCATTTTCTATGATTGAAAATTCAACTATTTGATTAAAAATTCAATTACTTCTGATTGAAAATTCAACTATTTTTTATTTAAAATTCATTCAGCTGCGGTAATTGAATAAAACTTCAACTAAAGTGATTGAAGTTTTTTTTAACAGTGAAGAATTTTTTTCTTTCTCGAGTGAGAGCTACTGAACTCACTCGCTACCGACTTACCCACAAAATCTTCGTTGTGTGAGTTTCATTAGATTTCAGAGAGCAAATAAACGAGTTTTCTCTCAACTGGTTTTAGTTTTGTACCAACACAATAATATGAGGCATGTGATTTGTTGCAATGCGACTAAAGCCATTTATTATAGATTTAACCATCAAAAAGCTCCGCTTATATTTGATCATTTTGCAGTCTTTGTACGTTGCATCGTGTGCAATTTCCTCTATATTTCCTAGTTCGGCACATTCATCCGGCGTTTCATCAATCACGGGAAAATCGGCTTTGTTCCTATTTAATATCGATTTTCGCATTTCATTTTAAAGTAGAGAGAAGTCGCTAAATTAATTTCGTATACTCCATATACATATATATGTGTATATTTCATATTACTTTATTTTAAGTGCATTTTTATAAATCATTTTTTCTTTTTCTTTTTCAGAGAAATGAAAAAATGAGGAAATCCATTGAAAGCGTTAGAAAATGAGAAACTTCCAAAGAATAATTTTGAACAACATTAATTTGAGGTAAGTACACAGAATAAAGTCGTGCATGTGGAAAGATGGATGGAACATGGAGATTTATAATTTTATATTCCGAGAAAAGGAAGAGGAAGAACGAGAACGAAATGTTTAATCCTCCTCTTTTATCGCGACGAACATCTCCGCAATTTTAATCTCGTGCATAGTACTCAATTCAATATCGAGTAAGAATCTTAATGAACATTCATGCAAAGGAACTCGGCCGTGCATCGTTTTATCGTTTACTTTCCGGATCAACCTGGACGTGAATATACTTTTTTCTTTTCATATTTAAACAGTTTTATCATTTAATAAACTCCCTAAAATAGCACCATCTCATTTTGGATGATAATTCACTTCCACTTAATCTGAATGGAAAATTCTAGTCATTAACACACGGAAATGAACCTTGCAAATTAATAATTGATGTCAGTCAGGCAATCATAATCAAAATTATACCAATTCGAATAAATTATAGAAATGATGTGCCTTACTGAACTCTAGTATATTACGTGACAAGGGGAGAAAGTTAATGATTTCAAAGAATGTGAAATTAGCTGACCGATCTAAATTTAAAAAAACTGGAGACATAAAGACACATGATAACGACTGACTGAAGTTAACTTTAAGACGAAGAGTCATATCAGGAAATACATTTTCTATCAGCTGATTTTGTTTTCAATACTAGGGTTGAAACTAATACTTTCGTCTCTCTGTGAAGGCATCGAAAGTCGAATTTTCAATTTAGATGTGATAAAAAAATATGTTCACAGAAACATTGTTTATTTTATCTTTAGAATCACATATTAAAAACACTTTATTAACAATTATTATTATTTTAAGAGTGAAAGCTTAGCTTATGAAGGCTAAAATCCACCCCATTTAGTACACTAGCACCCATCCGAGTGAAACCCAATCAAGCGCTGCTTAACTTCGGTGATCGCACCAGAAACCTTAAACCACTCCATACATCCAAGCGGATATAATATACCTACAAATATACCTCGGATATATCTATGTATGTATATTGCAGGGCAAAAAAGAGAAACCTAGACATTGTTTATTTTGTCTTTAAAATTGCAAGATCCGAACAAAAATTCTTTTTATAGATAGGATTGAGAAGGTCGAAATAGAGATTGATTTCCTTATTTATTTATACTCGAATGGCTACGCACTACATGATACGAGTAAAGTTGTGAAGACGGCAGTTGACACTGTGTCATGTGAGGAAAATCGAGTAAAGCAGAGATCTTATGGAATGAGGGCATTTCTTTCCATTTTCTATTCCATTTTTCATTACCTGCAAGAGCCTTCCAATCCTGGCTTTAAATCGATTTGATCTGCATTTCAAGCCTGTCAAAGTGTCAACCCCATGTCAGTGATCGATTTGCGAGATCTGTATTCTCTAACGGAAGTATCTCCCGTGGCTTTGTCCTGACTTTGGATATTGAGAATGCGCGAAGGGCTCCGTAAAAAGCTTATGAAATATATATATTGAAGCACCATAAAATATCTAACGTTCCGTGATCGAGTTTTCCGGAAATGTTTCACATATTTCTAGAAGAATTCAGTACACTGACGTTCCTCAAATTTTTTAGTGCATTATTAAGTTAATTCCGAGTTCCAGAATTGTTAGGTTTTTTAAAGATGTTTTAAACCTGCGAATTATGGAATATTTACTTTTAAAACCTGATTAGCTTTTGAATGACTTGAAGTTGTAGAAAAAAAAAAAAATAATCGCACGTGTGTTTGTTTGCCTTTGTCCCTCAAAATTTTATGAAAACCTTCGTAATTTTTGTTAATTCTACAAAATCTTTTTAAAATCATAAAAATCTTTTGAAATACCTTAAAAAAATTCTCTGACAAGTTTTAAAATCATCTTTTAAAATCCATTAAAAGCATTAGAGATCTCGACAAATTTCATGAAATCCTTATAAAAATTCCATAAAATCTTTTAAAAATCAGAAAAATCTCTTGAATTCTCTTAAAATTTCTAGAAATTCCATGATAAAATTTAAAGTCCCTTAAAATCCTTAAAAACTATCAGAAACGTTTCAAAATTTCGAAATTCTACGACAAGATTTAAAATCCCAGAAACCTTTTTACATTATCTCTTAAAATTTCACGAAAACCCTTCGAAATCGATTAAAATTCGTGAAAATCTCTTAAAATTTTCAGAAACTTCTTGAAATTTTTTCAGATTCTATAATATAATAACAATTAAAATCCCTTTTATATCCCTTAAAATCCATTAAAAGTATTCGAAATCTCATCAAATTTCATGAAATCCTTTAAAATTCCACCAAGATTTTTAAAATTATAAATCTTTTGAAATCCACGTTAAAATTCAGGAATATCTCTAAAAATTCCTCAAAACCTCTTGAAATTCCTTCCTTAAAATCCTACACAATCTTTTAAAAATTAGAAAAACCTCTTGGAATCTTTTAAAATTATTAGAAATCTCACAAAAATTCCACAATATCTGTTAAAAGTCGAAAAATTTCTTGAAAACCCTTAAAAAATGTACAGCCTTTGAATTCCTTTGAAATTCTACTAAATCTTTTAAAAATCGTAAAAAAATCTTTTTAAATCTCTCCATAAAATTCTCTGACAAACTTTAAAATCTCTTAAAATTCTCAAAAAATTCTTGAAATTTTACATTTAAAATCCCTTTATATTATTAAAATCCGTTAAAATTATTAGAAATCTTATCAAATTCCATGAAATCCTTTAAAATTCTTACAAAATATTTTAAAGATCAGAAAATCTCATAAAATTGCATAAAATACCTCGAAATTCTTAGAAATCTTTCAAAATATCTTAAAATTCCTTGGAATTCCAGGATAACATTTAAAATTCCTTAAAACCCCATAATACTCTTACAAACGTTTTAAAATCCCTTAAAATTTAACGAGAACCTTATAAATCGCTTACATTCGTTGAAATATTTGAAAATTCTTAGAAACCTCTTAAAATTCCTCAAAATTTCAAGACATTTAGAATCTCTTAAAATCCCTTAGAATTCTTAAACGTCTCTTAAAATTGCATGAATTCCTTCAAAATCTCACGAAATATCCTACAATCCCTTAAAATTCTACGAAATCTTTCAAAATATCTTAAAATTCCTTGGAATTCCAGGACAACATTTAAAATTCCTTAAAACCCCATAATACTTTTACAAACGTTTTGAAATCCCTTAAAATTTAACGAAAACCTTATAAATCGCTTACATTCGTTGAAATATTTGAAAATTTTTAGAAACCTCTTAAAATTCCTCAAAATTTCAAATCATTTAGAATCTCTTAAAATCCCTTAAGAATTCTTAAAAGTCTCTTAAAATTGCATGAATTCCTTCAAAATCTCACGAAATATCCTAAAATCCCTTAAAATTCTACGAAATCTTTTTAAAATCCTAAAAATCTTCCGAATTTTGTAAAAATCACTTAAAAATCGCCAAATTCCCTTAAAATTCCTAGAAATCTCTTGAAACCCCTCTCTAAAAATGTCTCAAAAATTTCGTGTACATTATAGTTTCAAATCTGATTGGCTTTGGAATGACTTGAAGTTTTAGGAAGAAAATCAAAATAATCGCGCGCTTAGCACGCGTGTTGATTTACTAGTTAATTTAAATTGGGCTGTGCAGGAATTTTGAAAGTAACATCATTTAAACGATTTTCAGAGATATTTTTAATTTCATAAGGGCTTTAGGTGTAGTGTGGGTGTTCACTAGCATTATATGTAGTAAGTTGTGAGCATTATGTATGTGCCACTAGGGTTACCCATTTTTCTTTGTGTCACTGGATCAGTGCATTTCACGTGGCGAACCGTTTTTAAAAAAGAGAAGGGACTCGTGAATGACTAACCTTTCTGCACACAGCCACAGATTTTATGTCTGAAATGGAAGACGAGTAGGAGTTCGGAACGTGTCCGAACGTGTGCGACCCTTTGTCAAATCCTCTCACAATGCAAGAAGACGAGCTCCCTTTCCTTCAACACCATGATGTTCCACTGCTACTTAGCAAGTGCCTTCCTTACATATATCCAACGGGTGTGTAAAAAAAAATGAAAGAAAAATGAGTTCTAAAAAATGATTACCAAATATTACCAAATTTTAAGATTTTAAACATTCTAAGAGATTTTAACTTATTATATAGATGATTTCGAAGGATTTTAGGAGATTTCTTGTAATTGTAGAAGATTTCAAGAAAATTCAACCGATTTCTAATGATTTTGAGGGGATTCAAAAGATCTCAAGGGATTTAAGCTCGGATTTAACGATTTAAGAAGACTAGTAAATCAACACGCGCGCTAATCGCGCGATTATTTTGTATTCCTTCTTACAACTTCAAGTATCCCAGATTTTCAAGAGATTTTGTGACACCATTTTTTTAGAGAGGAATTTCAAAAGATTTCTAAGAATTTTAAGGGATTTTGACGATTTTCAAGTAATTTTCACTAAATTCAAAAGAATTTTAGAATTTATAGATTATTTTGTAGAATTTTAAGGGATTTCAGGTTTATTTCGTGGAATTTTAAAGAAATTCGTGCAATATTACGAGATTTTAAAAAAAATTTTAAAGGATTTTAATGGATTTTGACTGTTTTAAAATTTGAAGAAATTTGAAGATATTTCAATGAATTTTAAGGGATTTGGAAGGTTTTGTGTGAAATTTTGAGAGATTTGAAACAGTTTCTAGAGTTTTAAGGAATTAAAAAATTTTCGTGAAATTTTCAGAGATTTTAACATATCCTAAGGAATTTGGACTATTTTTAAATGATTTTAAGAGAATTTAAGGGATTTTTATGATTTATAAAGGATTTTGTGAAATACATAATAAATTTGATGAAATTTCTAATAATTTTAATGAATAAATTTTAATGGATATATAGCGAATATTATCGTAGAATTTTAAGGAATTTCCAAAAATTTCTACGAATTTTAAGAGATATTCACGAATTTTAATGAACTTCAAGAGATTTTTTTAACTTTTAAAATACTGTATGGATTTTCAAGGATTTTAAAGTTTGTCCGGTAATTTTACAGAGGGATTTCAAAAAATTTTTATGAATCAAGAGATTTCATAGAATGTAAAAGAATTTTAAAAGTTATCGTCAAATTTTTAGGGATTTCAAGAAGTTTTTCTGATTTTTAAAAGATTTTGTGGATTTTTAAGGATTTCATGAAATTTTAATGCATTTTAAAGAATTTAAAATAATTTAAGAGTTTTTGATGAGTTTTATTAAAAATTTGTGAAATTTAAAAGGTTTTCATGGCATTTTATGAGATTTCTTACAGTTTCCGGTGTAGAAATTTCCAAACCTGGCCCAGGTCGGTGATGAAACGCCCGGCCCAATCGAGCCCCAATCCGGTCAGGTTTGGCCAGGTTTGGGCCTGGTCGGGCCGTGTGTTTCATCCCCTGTTTGAAATCCTCCGATCTGGCCACAGTAAAATTTCTACTCGGGTTTAAGGAATTTGAAGATATTTTGATGATTTTTAAAATCTTTTTTAGAATTTTGAAGGATTTCGTGGAATTTTTTTGAGGATTTCTAAGAATTTTTAGATATTTTCACAAATTTTAACGAATTTCAAGAGGTTTCTAAGAATATTTAAAGAGATTTTAACGAATTTTGAAGGATTTTGAAATGTTTTGTAAAGTTTTAAAAGACCAGCAAATCAACATGTACGCTATTTTTTTTTTTTGTTACAATTTCAAATCATTCAAAAGCCAATTAGGTTTGCAACAACAATGTATGCGAGATTTTCGAGATATATCGTGACAACACTTTTTTAAGATAGGAATTGTAAGTTATTTCAAAGGATTTCTATAGAAATCCAGTTTTCTCTGTGTAGCGATTTTAAGGAATTTCTAAGTATTGTAAAATATTTTAGGAAATTTAAAACAATATCAAGTACTTTCAATCGATTTCAAAATAAATGTGAGGGAATTCAAAAGATGTCAAGATATCAAGATTTTAAGATATGTAAAAATAATTCACAGGGATTTCAAAAGACTAAAAGATTTTTCAAAAGATTTATAGGGACTTCGAAAGGTTTTCAGAGGTGTTAAGCGATTTCAAAAGATTTCAAAAAATTCCTACAGATTTAAAAAAAATTAGAATATTACAAACGATTCCAAAATTTCAATAAATTACAAAATATTTCAAGAGACCGGGAAAACCATCTGAATTTGTACAAAATCCTATGAAATCTTTCTCGATCTTTTTTTTATCAGCTTTTTCGGGTCACCCAGTACAGTTGCTGTATTCTTAAGTCGATGCTCGTAAAGATCTCTTCTTTTGCCCATAATACGTGCAAAGGTGCCATTTGAGACGTGGGAACTTTGGCAGGTGATCATTGAGATTGGTTGGATCGACTTCGCGGACTTAGGGACCTTCTTAGCCTGGGCCCAAGGAAGAAAGGGCCCTTTTCGCAAAGAAGGCAGATGCCCATCAAAAATTTCGTAACTGATCTGATCCCTTCAAATCGAGAGGCCTCTATTAAAAATAGTAAGAAAGAAAATAGTCCTGGAAGGCACAGCTGAGGCACAACTATAATTGTATATTACATATACATAACATGTATATGTAATATATATATATTAGGGTGGGCCAAAAAAAACTTTTATTTTTTTTTTCCT
>CAJFCP010000152.1:22969-33145 GCA_904066005.1 Synergus itoensis | reverse complement strand
GATTGTCAGTTAAAGAAAATTGAAAACGAGAAAAGAGTACAGAAAGCAGAGAATATAGGAATTCAGAAACTGATGAAATTGATCTGTAATCAATACATTTTTCTTTCGCAGATTATCAATTATAGAAAATTTTGGTAGCAAAAAAAAGCAACATAGAAAGAGGAATTCAGAAATTTAAGAAACTGATGAAATTGACTTTTAATCAATATATTCTTCTTTTGTAGATTATCAGTTATGGACCATTGAAAGCAAGGAATCACCAACACAGAAACAGGTATTCAGAAATTGATGAAATCATGAAATTGACTTGCAATCAATATATCTAAATTCTTTCGCAGATGATTAATTAATTATAGCAAATGCTCGGAGAAAACTGGATATTAAACCGTAATATCTAGCTATTTAACTAAAAGACGACTATCTAGATATTTAGATATAACATTCTTTTTCAATAATATATAATTTATGATATTTTATTTCTTAATTAAAATTTTATTTTGAAAAATTGAAGTTTTATGGGAATAACAGTGAAATTCCTTAAAAATTCACAAAAACCTTCAAAATCTCTAATCTCTTAAAATCTATGTTAAACTTCGTGAAAATCTCTAAAAATTCCAAGAAACCTTTAAAAACCTTTGAAATCGCTTAAAATTCGTGAAAATATCTTCAAATTTTCAGAAACTTTTTGAGATTCTTTTAAATTCTATGATAACAATTCAGATCCCTTTTATATCCTTTAAAATCCATTAAAAGTATTAGAAATCTCTTCAAATTCCATGAAATCTTTAAAAATTCCAGAAAAATTTTTAAACTCAAATCTTCTGAAATCCACGTTAAAATTCATGAAAATCTCTAAAAATTCCCAGAAAAATTCTTGAAATTTTACGGTAACATTTAAAATCCTTTTATATCTTTTATATCCCTTAAAAATATTACATAGAAATCTTGTCAAATTCCATAAAATCCTTTAAAATTCTCACAAAATCATTTAAATATCAGAAAAATCTCTCGAAATCACTTAAAATTATTAGAAATCTCATAAAATTCCTTAAAATTTCAGAATAATATTTAAAATTCCTTAAAACCTCATAAAACTCTTACAAAGCTTTTAAAACCCCTTAAAATTTCACGAAATAACCTAAAATGCCATACAATTCTACCAAATCGTTTTAATGTCCTAAAAATTATTAATCTCTTGAAATCTATGTTAAAATTAGTGAAAATCTCTCAAAATTTCTAGCAACCTCTGGAAGTTTCTCAACATTTTAAATCTCTTAAATCATTAGTTTAAAATTCCTTATTTAAATCCCACAAAATACATATTTTAAAAGTCATAAAATTACCTTGAAGTCCGATTGAAATCTGACCAAAGTCGTGAAAACTTCTAAAAATTCCCAGAAACTTCTTGAAATTCTTTAAAATTCGACGATAACATTTAAAATCCCATTATCTCCCATGAAATCTTTAAAAATTCCATAAAATTCCCTTAAAATTCCTAGATTTTCAATGTATTTCGAGTTTAGACTCGTGAAAAAATGATTATTAACGAAACCAAATTCAAAATTTCAAATTCTATTCACGCGGGATTTACGATTCGGCAAGTATCGATTTTGTCGAAACTCACTATCGATACTTACACGACGACGAATCAGGAGTGCGGAATAGGCGTTACGAATTTACGATATTTCGACTTCGACTCAATCATCTTTTTAGAATAGATATCTTGATATTAAAACTTAATATCCAGATATTAAAATATTGGATGTTAGAATATTTGGATATTAAGTTTTAATATCAAGATATTATATCTAAATATCTAGATAGTCGTCCCATAGTTAAATAACTAGATATTACGGTTTAATATCCAGTTTTCTCTGTGGGAAATTGGGCTGAAGTTTCAGACGTCTAGTCTGACGATTTTTAATTTTTAAAATCATTGTAATAAAAATATTTAAAAAAAACTGTTTCCACAGTTTCCAAAACCAAAAATTTGTATTTATTTACTGGCAGAAATTTATTCAGCGTTCTCCGGGATTTTAAGAGATTTCTTAAAATTTAAAGGAATTTTAAAGAGACTTTAAAGTATTGCAAAAGATTTTAAGTATTTTTGAGGATTTTTTTAGGTTTTCAGGGATCAAACTCTTCTGAAAATCCTTTGAAGTTGCTTAAAATCTCTTGAAATTCTTTGAAGATCCTTAGAATTAAATGAAATTCCTTAAAATATCTTGGAATTCCTTTTTCCACTTAAAATCTCTCAAAATCCCAGGCAACTCTGGATAAATTTCTACTAGCAAATAAATAAAAATAAAAAATATTTTTTGGAACTCTTTTATTTTGATATTCTTAATCTATTAAATATAAAAAATTAAAAAATTAAAAAATTAAAAAAAAACTTCGTCAGAGTAGACGTCTGACACTTTAACCTAATCTGTGGGAAGCGAGGTCGCAACATAGAAAAAGGAATTCAGAAACTGATGAAATTAATGGAAATTGATCTCTAATCAATACATTTTTCGTCAGTCGATTATCAGTTACAGAAAATTGAAAACAAGAAAAGAGTACAGAAAGCGAGAAAACAGGGATTCAGACACTGATATAAATCATAGAAAATGTTGGTAGCAAGAAAGCTACATAGAAAGAGGAATGCAGTTGCAAAACTATATTATCGTGTTCATTGTTTTCTGGAAAGTAAATTTTAAACTTAATAGCGAAAGAGCCAATCCAAAATGTTCTAATGTGTGTCAATTTGACACAAAAAAATAACTAAAACCGGGCAATATTAATTGTATGTTTAAAAATTTAGTGTTGAATCCAAGACGAGGTCCAAGAATTTTCATGAGAATTTTTCAAATTAAAACCTCCTTTTAGAAAAATCTTCCATGCAGAATTCTGTTGTAAGGTCTTAATAAAGCTAGTTTTCTTCAAAGAAAAGCAGAAAAGGAAAAAATCTATTTCTAGAATCCGAAAGAGGCTAAAGGCGAATCTGGAGCAGACGGTTTTATTACGAGTTTCAAAGCCTTCTCAAATTCTCGCCTCGACAATTTCTTCAAAGAAATGTAAAACTTTTAATGCTTCGTTAATTTAGAGTCACGCGCTTTTTATTTTAAACGAAATGCCTACTCGCTTTGTATGATTTTAAGAGATAATGAGGGTCTCTTTTAATTAGACGAAATATAAATTATATAGTTTAGTTAAACCATTTGTAAAGTACTCACCCTCTCCCTCCTCATTACGAGTTCTTCAGTGTCTGAAGAATAAATAAATCCAATTAAAATTTCAAGTTTTTTCTTAATTCACAGAATCAATAAGTTTCCTTCAATCTCTTAAGGATTAACATCAATTACAATTTTTATTTCTTTCATACTATCTTCTGAATTCAAGAACAACTTTTTGAATCTTTAAAAAAATTTCTCCGAATTCATTTTGAAAATACGAACGAGTCTCAATTTTTACTCGGACACTTCGTGACACACCGGTGCCGAAATTTGCAAACTCGAACCATAATTAGCATGATGACAAGGTGGACGAGCAGGCGGATGATAATTTTCCTGCAGCTGTTGTAAATAAATAATTAAATAATACGAATAAGAAAGTGTCTCTGCAACGGACACTGGTCACCGTTTCATTAATAAAATATAAGTTATTATTTTAAATTTGTCCTGATCTTGTCACGCATTATTTATTTGGTCTCAACATATTTTTCAGAAAGTATTAACGGCTGCAGGCGGTTATATATTATATTTGTCGCCTTGTAATGAACTAATCAGCCGGATCATTACGCAAGGCGCGATTCTTAATGAACCTCAAGTTATTGACCGAGAAGAAACTTACTATGTACGAAGATCATAAATTTCAGACTGTTTTCGAACGCGCAAATAAACTATCTGGCATAAATAATCGCGAGATCTGCAAAATCGTAAGCTCCTAACGAGCCGCTTGGGCCTTTTCCCTCGAGAGGTTCGAATCGACAGAGATTGAATCGATATATAAATCGCACAGCCAATGTCAATAACGAGGAAACGCTGCCTTCTTCACTTACATTAGAAACGATCGATTTATATATGTGTGCCGATAATTTAATCGCCGCCAACAAATCTGCAATTTACTACTTTTTTCCGAATTTTTTTTACTAAATGTTTATAATGTTTAAAATTGATTGGATCAAATTGATTGGATCCTATCTTAAAAAAGTGGTGTCACGAAATATCTCGAAAATCTCGCATACATTGTTGTTGTAAACCTGATTGGCTTTTGAATGACTTGAAATTGTATCAAGGAAAACAAAATAATAGCGCACATGTTGATTTGCTGGTCTCTTAAAATTTTACAAAAAACTTCAAAATCCTTCAAAATTCGTTAAAAACTCCAAATATTTTTAGAAACCTCTTGAAATTCCTTAAAATTATTAGAAATCTCATAACATACCATGAAATCCTTTAAAATTTCACAAATTTATTATAAAACTCAAAAATCACTTAAATTCTTTTAAAATGCCTTAGAATCCCTTAAAATTTCATGAAATCCTTAAAAATCTTTTAAAAATCAGAAAAATATCTTGAAATCTCTTCAATAAAATTACCCGACAAACTTTAAGATCCTTCAAAATCTATACAATATTTTAAAAGTTATAAATATCTCCTAAAATTCGTTAAAATTCGTAAAAATCTCTTAAAATTCGTAGAAACTTTTGTAAATTTCATAAAATTCTACGATAATATTCCCTTTTTTAAAATTCAATAAAATTATTATAAATCTCATCAAATTCCATGCAATCCTTTAATATTTCACAAAATCTTTTATAAATCATAAAAATCCCTTGAATTCTCTTAAAATCATTTAAAAATCGTCAAAATTTCTTAAAATACGTTAAAATCTCGGAAAATTCCTCGAAATTTCACGAAAAATTTTTAAATTCCTTAAAATCCTAGAAACTATTTGAAATCTCTTAAAATTTCACACAAAACTTTCCAAATCCCTTAAAATTCGTTGAAACATTTTTAAATTCCTCCAAATTTTACAACATTCAAAATCCATGAAAATTTAAATTTCCTACAATGGCAGTAAAAGTGGCGTAACTATGTAGTAGCGAAACCCAGCATTGCGGGGAGGTCTCCTCCTCTGAGGGGCCTCTTACACTGAGTAGAAAAAATAAATTTCACTCTGTATTTCAATTTTTATTTTTAAAATTTAAATTTATTCAAAACTTGTTTCTTTTTATTCTCAAAGGGGCCTCTTAAACACAGGGTGGCCACATGTCAGGGAAGTCAGGGAAGTCAGGGAAATGTCAGGGAAAAAAAAGTTTGTCAGGGAAAATAGAAATTGACATTTTTGCTAACTACGCTATTTTTGTCGTATTACATATATAATTTTTATAGTTTATTTAACAAATTTTAGAAACTATCCAAGGATTTTGAAGGATTATAAATAATTTCCAGGTATTCTTTCAGATTTTCTAGGCTTCTAATGATTTCAAGACATTTTCAATGATTTTAAAGAATTTTAAGAGGTTTCTAGGAATTTAAAGTGATTATAAGAGATTTATATAATATTTAAAAGATTCAGTTGAATTTTAAAGAACTTCATGAAGTTTTAATAGATTTTTAAGGAAGTTTAAGGAATTCAAAGAATTTTAAGGAATTTTAAAGTTCCTTGAGGAATTTTAAAAGACTTCACGAGATTTTTATGATTTTTTAAAGATTAGGTGGAATTTTGAAAATTTTTCCAAAATTTTAAAAGATTGTTACGTATTCTAAGGGATTTTAAAGTTTTTCTTGGAATTATAAAGGATTTTAAGAAACTTGTAAGATTTTAAAGAGATTTTAAGGGATTATAAATATTCCCGTGGAATTTAAAAAGATTTTAAAAGGTTTGTAAGAATTTTAAGAAATTTCGATTATTTTAAAGTTTTTTTTAAGGAATTTAAATTTTCTTCGTGGAATTTTAAAGGATTTCACAACATTTTTATGATTTATAAAAGATTTTGTAGAAGTTTACGGAATTTCAAGAGGTTTTCAAGAATTTTAAGAGATCTTTACGTATATTTTAAGGGATTTTAAAGTTTTTCGTTGAATTCTAAAGGATTTTAAGAAGCTTGTAAAAACTTTAAGTAATTTTTACATTTTCAAAATAATTGTAAGGAATTTTAATAGTCCTCATACAATTTAAAAAAATTTGAAGTCATTTTTGATTCTTAAAAGATTTTATGAGATTTTTTATTTCAAGAGTTTTTTTTTAGAGGCAGTGGAATTTTAAGAAATGTTAAGATGTTTCTAGGATTTTAAAAATATTTCAACAAATTTTAAAAAATTTTAATAGGTAATGGATTTCAATAGATTTGCAGTAGTTTTAAGAAATTTTAATGCATTTTAAGGGGTTTTAAAGTTCCTCGTGGAATTAAAAAATTTTCCAAGAAATTCTGAAAGTATTTTATGAAATTTTAAGATTTAAGAGACTTTTAGGAATTTGAAAATATTTTAAAGTTTTTGGTGGGATTTAAAGTATTTCAAATGATTTTGATGAATTTTAAAAAGAGTAGTGAAAATTGAAGGGATTTCATGAAATATTAATAAATTTGACGGGATTTTATGGAATTCTAAGACATTTCTAGGAAATTCAAGAAACTTCAATGAATTTTAAGATATTTCCAAGGTTATAAATTTTACCGATTTGTACGAATTTGAAGTGATTTTAAGTGATTTTACATTTCATAAGATTTAAAGTGATATTATACGAAATTTTTGAAAAATTCCAATATTATTATTATTGAAAATTCGTACGTATTTTTAATATACTTTTGTCAGGGAAATTTGTCTGAAAGTCAGGGAAAAGTCAGGGAAATGTCAGGGAAATTGAAAAATTGAATCTTGTGGCCACCCTGAAACATTTTTTCGGGGTGGGGGGGGGGGGGGGCTCCAATTTTTAGTTAAGCCACTGGGCAGGAGTCGTATTAATTTGAAAATATCTCCAAATATAGAAATATTCAGGGCATCATAAAACTGTTAGAAAGGTGTCCTTTTCATAAAAATGTCAGCCCATAATTTGATAAAAGAATTTTTTTATTAGTACCGAAAAAAAAAATTGTAGCCACGTGTGGCTTTTATGAGAGGGTCGTCCCTTTATTGTCCAATAAATTAAGAGCCTTGTAGAGTAAATTTTTCGTGGTTAGTTTTTCCTGCAGATGAAATATTGAGAGGAAATAATGAAGCACCCCCGAAATTTCATTTGATTCGCAATATTGAGCACTGAAGTAAAATAGCTCGTCTCTTGGAGATAATGGTAGTCCCGGTGACATATATATCTAAACTGTGTAAATACAAATAAACGACCAGCTGAGTTACATTGCCTAATGGCCTGGATTCTGCATCATAAAGAGAAACCTTCGACCCTGGATTACCGCTGTAGTAGTATACTATCTCTACTTTCTCCGGGCACCCTTATCCGGTTAGAAATTAGACCTACTATGGTAGAACTCATTTAGTCTAGACACCAGATACGCTCCTATCTTTAGGACAAATACTTTTCAACTGGCTATCTGCTGGTCACGAATATTTTGAGAAAAAAAATTATCCTATTGTCCCCTACTTAATTTTACTTCTTATCATTTGATACCATTCATTTATCATTATAACCAGTAACCACTGAAAACAATTTTTTTGCAACAAAATATTGTTTTGTTACATTTATATATTTGGAAAAATTTCATACTGCTTGCTATGGAAAATTTCTACAATTTTTTATAGCGATTTATTGTGAATGCATACATGAGTAGAAATCACGACAATTTATTTATTTCGTATGCAAAGAAACCTATTATATCTGTTTTTCATAAACTAACATACATTTTTTAAAATGAGTTGAAATTTAAACATACGTGTTATATAACACAATTTTCAATGCAATATGTTTATCAAGATACTAAAAATAGGTACTACGTAAACACAAATACTTGAACATATTTAGATCTTTATTACTTGAAAAATGACATAATCTCCGTTCTAAGATTTGAATTACATCATCGAATTTTTTCGAAAAATAAAAGGCATTATCTCTGACATAATTATGATATCTTAAAGAAAACACTAAAAATTTTAGAATTCTTCAATGTTTTCAAATATTTTTGAATATGTTCTGCTTCACAAAATTATTGATTGGCGCAACAAAATAATTTATTGGAGAAGCAAAAATAATATTGTTTTAGCAACAAAAATTTGGTTCTGATAACAGAAAGGCTCAAAAAAATTACTTTACCATAAATTTTTTTTCTCAGTGCTGTACCAATTACTCTATCTCGAGTTACATTAATTCCGTTGAAAATTCATATCCTGTAAAAAATTGTGCTAATTTTTGAAATTTTTCCTAATGCATTCGTAACTGAATCCTCTTCATTATTTAATTTTATTCTCATTTTACAATATGCGGAAAAAGCATAAAAACAAAGAACTATGGCTTATTTACTACCTGTGAGAGAAAGATGCCAACAAAAGACAAAGAGACAACAAAGAGAGAAAGAGATACGGTAAAAGTGAAAGAGAGACACAGAAAGGGGAAAATGAGGGTGGAATGTTCGAGTCGTGGAAGGAAAGAAGGGGCCTTCACTCAAAATATACGCGTGTGAAACGTCGAGGGAGAGATGAGAACAAAGGGACGAGCAATACGCATGTGCGTCAAGAGAAATACGGGGCAGAAGGAAAAAAAGATAGAGAAAGAGAGCAGATGGTGAATCTGGTGATAGGCCATAGGAAACTTTTCACTCGAAATTGTAGGAAAGGTAACTTTTCCTCAAAGGTTCGAAGTTAAAGGAGTTCAAAAGTCGAGGAGGAACTTTTTCTCGCATTTACTCAGTTCAAATGTACGGAATTGCATTTCCGTGACTGGAAACCCTAAGTGTTACTTATTTAAACATCACTTTGGAGTTGAAAGAGGGGAATATGTAAGGACTCAAATAAGGAAGACGTTTTAGCATTTCGCGGAAACTATCAACGAAATTGACCACGTGAAATTTATCTAAATTTTATGCATTTGAATAGCATACACTCAGAAAAAAGTTTGTTTGAATCAAACAAACGTATCATTGATATAGGGTCAATCAAAAAATATCTTTGAATTAAACAAAATTTGTTTGAATTAAAAAAAATTTGTTTGATTCAAAGAAACTTTTTTTTAATATGATGAAATCAATTTTTTTGAGTTAAAGACAATTTATTTGAATCAAAAAAATTTTATTTAATTCAAAGATATTTTTTGATTGACCCTATATCAATGATATGTTTGTTTGATTCAAACAAATTTTTTTCTGAGTGTACAAAATAAACTACCCCATATATGAATATTGACTCTAAATGCATGCCTACAATTTTATTACCTGGGATTAATATTTTCAAGCTTGTTTTCAGGATTGATACCTCAAGGGGATTCATACATGGTGTGACGCGAGATCAATGAAAGAACAATGAAAGGTTACGACAGCTTTAATTAATTGTCCATCAAGTTTCTGGCCGAAAGGCAATGCGTTTCTAGTTTCTACGACGCTCCCGTGCGGGTAGTCTATTTTATCCCTGTCAGGACATCAATAATCCTAAAGTTGCACGATAATCAGAGTAGAAGCTCTTTGTTCCAAATACAGCAAGCAAAAGCTCGGCTTACTGACGACTAAACAGACTGTGGTTTTCATTGTCAAATAAATGCACAGAGCTAACACAATTAATTACGATTAATAACAATAGTGTTCCTTCTAGCATTATTTCAAGATCTGATCGATTTTCTTTACAAGAACGAACGCTCGCTCCGCGCGCGTATTTACTTTTTTTTTACATTTTATAATTTATGAAATTTTATTTCTTCTTTTCTATTCGTCATAATTAAAATTTTATTTACAAAAATTTCAGTTTTATAGGAATAACAGTAACATGATATGAATTTAAAAAACTTAACCAATTTTCAAAAATAATATATATTTATAAAAAATGTCTCCTTATATTTTATAAATTAAATAATTACAACATGTGTTTTGCTTTATAAAAAATAACAGTTGTCAGATTGTTTCCAAAATTAACTACGTTTACAGTTGTATTGATGTTTAATTGTGTTTTTTTTTTTTCTAAAAGAAATACCACATTTATAGTTGTGTATTGTATTATTTGAAATAACCGACTAATTAATTATAATCAAAATAATTAA
>CAJFCP010000151.1:342164-362131 GCA_904066005.1 Synergus itoensis | reverse complement strand
TTCAAATAAAGAAGTTCTTTTGTTAATTATGACTCATGGAGAGTTTATTGTAATTTACTGTTGAAAAAGCTATACATATTTGCAAATATTTGTTCGGAAGCTGAATAATTACGACTCTATAATGTGTTTATATAACTTTTGAAGATAATGTGTAACTTGATACTTCTTGTATACCTATTAGTCTCAAATATGAGATTTTTATGAAGATATAAAAGAATCTATTTTTAGAAAAATAAGTTGATTATTATTATTACAACTTATTTTGGGATTTAATTGCGAGGCACCGAGGAATGTCAGAAATTTAAATTAACTTTTAACATTCTTATACAGAAAAGGTAAAGCAAGTTGATCCCGTTGAAGGTCCTGCAGATTTCGAACGAGCTATCATAGAAACTGGTACGTGATATTACAATTAATTATACTTGTAACTAGCATTGCATTGAAGATTAATAATATGCAAAAACAAAATTAAGTTATTCAAATTTACTTATTGCTTCCTCATAGAGGAAGCTTTGTAGTGGTGTCAAAAACCAGTTTCCAAAAAAGGGTTTTTTTGACCACATTTCAAGGGCAATATATCTAATATGATGTCCTGAAAAATTGTCCGGATGTATGTATGTATGTATGTATGTATGTATGTATGTATGTATGTATGTATGTATGTCACGATCCTGCAATATCTTGAAAACGCGCGCGTAGAGATAAGTTAATGAAATTTAGCACACTTATTACACTATATATCTAGTTGGATTTCTTTCAAGGGTTTAACAAAATATTTAATTTCACAAGTTTTACGTACTTTTATAATTTTAGTGAAATTCATTTTTCGACTATAACTTCTCAAATAATCAAAATTTAAAGCTGATGTAAGGAAAATGAAGATTCCTTTTATCGAGAAGAATCGATTGACCTATATGATTAATGCATTTAATTAAAAAATAAGGATGTTATGGTTAATTGTATTTTCAAAAATTAATTTTTTAACTATAATTTCTCAAATAATAAAAGTTTAAAACTGATGTAAGGAAAATAAACTTTTTTTTATGTTGACTCGAATCAGGTGACCTAATATTAGTACATTTGATTAACTAACTAATGCTTTCTCTATGAGGAAGCAAAGTGCTCATTGAATGAGCACAAAAGTTGATACAACTTCACAGCTAGTTTTTAACTTTTTTTTCTTGAAATATTTTTGATATCCTTTAAAATCTTTAAAATCATGAAGTCTAGTGTACATTGAAAATACGAGTGATAAACCCTCGATGATAAGGGGAAAATAGAACTATTCGGTAAACTTTTATTATTATTTAATATGAAAAATTCACAAAAATGCTTTTTTTAAAATTATACATACCTTTCAAAAGCTTAAACTCTCCCCTAAGATATCCATTCTAAAAAAAAAATAATGAAAAAAAAGCATCTCTGCCGTAAATGCATAGAATGTATTAGATGCAAACAAATCATGTTATTATTACTATTAATTAATAATGTTTAGCTTCTGGATAAATATTAATATTATTCGCTTTGTTTTCAGGATATGGAAAATTTAACTACTTGTTGCTCTTGGCTGTTTTGCCAGCAGGATGGGCCAGTGTTTATTCTTCGACAGCGATATCTTACGTATTGCCTTCCGCAGAATGTGATCTTAAACTCACTATGTTCGATAAGGGTTTACTCAACTCGATGTCATTTGCAGGTATATAAAATAATAACAGAAACTCTGTTAAAATAATACAATGACAAAATAAAGTAATTTAATTGTCATCAATTTTCAGGCATGATTTGTACCGCCTTCGTGTGGGGCTTCTTAGCTGACACTGTCGGTCGTAAGAAGATTATGTTTTACGGATATTTGTGTACATCAATGTTCAGCTTTGCAAGCTGTTTCTCGCAAGTTTCCTGGCTTTTAATACTCTTCAAATTTCTAGGAGGCGTTATGTAAGTGACACACAATTACAATTACACATGCAGTTGCATAAGAGATAAGCAGAGAATTAACTTATTGTACTTGATACTGAAGATTTTTGAGTTTACCTTAACTTAGAAGAAGACAGCGCATGCTTCCATAGCATTATCTGAGAATGTTTCTTAGTTAAATACATACATATAGTCAGTGTTTCCGGATTGAGAATGGAGAGATACACGAAGAAAAGTGGAGATTTTTATGATTTTAAAAGTTTTTGTGGAATTTAAAGAATTTAAATAAATTTATTATCATGAATTTTAAGAGAAATAATGTAAGTTTAAGTAATTACTAATTAACTATATCGATTAAAATTGATTAATGATATTTAATTGCAGAATATCAGGCCCGTATGCAGCATTCATGTCATACTTAGCAGAAATTCACGGCGAGAATCACAGATCTCGAGTATTTATGTGGTTGGGCGTTGTTTTCTCGCTGGCCAATATTTCGATTCCTTGTGAGTATTATCTGAAACTTCAATTTCTATTATTAATTTCAAATAAGTATAATAAAAAGCTGCGAAAAATACAGCTCCTAAGATCAGTAATTTTCCATGAAAAAGTTCCAAATTGTACTTTGAACTAAAAATGAATATAAAAAAAAATAACTTCAGATTTGCAATAGGTATAATGAAAAATTGCAGGTTTAGCGTGGATGATTATACCTGGAAAGTGGAGTTGGAATTTCTTTAACGGATGGTTAGAGATAAATTCATGGCGGGTTTTCCTGGCAGTTTGTGCTATCCCAGAATTCACAGCCTGCATTGCAATCTCATTTTTTCCTGAAAGTCCGAGGTTTCTTCTTGCCAAAAAACGCCCGGAAGAGGCTCTCGAAGTTTTTAAGAAGATATATTCCATTAATACTGGTAATCACCCAGACACGTATCCGGTGAGACTATTTTTATGAAGATAATTACGGATAACTTTACTTCTCAAAAATTGATGGTTGAATTAAAATTCAGGTTTGATTTTTATAAACAGGTCAAATGTCTGGAGGAAGAGGAATATTTCAGATCGACGGGAGAAGATGGTCTTGTAGAAAGTTTGCGATGCAGTTGGAAACAAATCCAACCCTTATTTCAATCGCCAAATATTTTCAGGCTCATACTTATCGCCTCTATTCAATTTGGGGCAACAGTAGGGTAAGTTTTCGTTTTAGTAGAATAGAGAGGTTCATCACTTTTCAAATCTGGTGTGTCTTAAAATTTAGTGTACACTTAAAATTCCCTTTAATTTATTTATTCTTTTTTATAAAAATAATACATTTTAATTATTTTAATGATATTATATTATACAGACTTAATTCATCTTTTTAGCTCCAATTCGCTGAGACTGTGGATGCCACAGCTATTTTCGATGATAGAGACTTATACAGCAGCACATCCAATTCCAGTTTCAGGTCGAGCCCCGACACTTTGCGAGATGCTAGATAGTTTAAATTACTATAATTATTCTAGAAATAGTAGCACCACAAATAGTGTTCCTGAGTGTACAGAGGTATGATATTTTGATTCAATACACTATCTTTTATATATCGATAATTAATTTTATTTTGACTACACCATTATTTAAGGACGTTGGATCAAAATTCTAAACTCATTATCCACTCATTATTACTTCCTCATTTTACTCAACAAATATAAGAATTAGGGTAAACCGGGGCAAAGCCGACCAGTTAATAGACAATAATTTTTCAAAAGTTATTAAGATATAGAACTGATCTATTTTTTTTTTTCATTTCGAGTCCTACATTATTACATATCATATTTCTCTGTGTATTAATCACATAAATAAAACAATGATTTAATAATTTAATTATTTCTAACAAGCTGTACTTCGTCGGTTTTACCCCACACCTTGGGGTAAAGACGACCTGTAGCTTTTTATGAAAATCAAAAGATTTGAACATTGAAAAATATAATGGTTAGCTTCTGTGTTATTGAAAGTATTTGTAAAATTACCTTTAAACACATGCAGAAAGAAGAATAAGTTATTTTGAATAAAAATAGTGATAGCTACGATATAACCTCTTGTTTGTTGACATTCTACTGATGACAGACTACACGCAAAGAGGTGTCTATAGCCTACAAGCTATTAAAATGGTCGCTTTTACCCCAGTGATGAGGCCTAAATTATTTACGAGATTTGATGTATTTTAGACTTGAATTACGTTTAATTATTATAATTACGTGATGTGATATTGTTTCAACTATCAAAATATCAAATTATCATACTGTAAGTATTAACATCATTAACGTCAGAAGTGTTATATTTCTGCCAACGAATCTTCCATTCTTTCGTTGTCAAAACTGTTTTCGGTATAATTTTTCTTTTACAATGTCAATTTTCAAGATTTAAGTATGTAACACTATCTCTACAATGAAATAGATTTATTTTGTGCAAAGTGGAATTAAAATTGTTAAATAATAACATCGTTATAAGCAAAATCAGCTTTACCCCACCGGTCAGCTTTGCCTCGGTTTACCCTAACTATATTTTCTCTGTGCTATAGCGCTACTCTTTTATGAAAACAAAGTTTTTATTATTTGTTGAATACAATGAGGAAATCGAATTTTGAGGATAGAATTTAGATTCTGCATCCTTAAGAGATTTTTAGGAAATTTCACGGGTTTTATGTCTGTTTCAGAATATTGTGAATGCGACAGTTTATATCAATTCTATAGTAATTGCTTTGACGGGAGTCATAGGATATTCTTTAGCAACTAGCCTAATTACTTTAGTCGGAAAAAGAAAATTAATGAGTAAGTTGTTAATCTATAGTTATAGGTTATAGTTTGTATTTGAGTTATTTTCAAATCGCAGGAAAACTTGAGTTTCTGAAGTGGCAATTAAGTACTTTTAACTCTCTACTTTTTATTCTCTTTGAACTAAAAAATACTTTCACATCCCGAGGGAGTAAAAAAGACTTACAACTCCCTACTTTTTACTCCCTAGGTAGTGAGAGTACTTTTTTTCTCTCAATTTTATGTTTCTTAGCTCATTAACATTTTTTTATCTTTAGTTTTCTGCTTCGTGGCTGGTGGATCTTGCTGCGGAATTTTATACTGGGCGGAAGATTCTAATGGAATTTTAGGAATATCTTCTGTTTTTGTCGCGTTATCCAGTATAGGAGGAGCAACTGTAACTATAATCATCGTTGACAATTTTCCAACTTATCTCAGGTATTATTAATAATAACTAGTCATTGTAATCATTCTACTAAATAATTTCTTAAAAATGATTTTTATACAACATATATGATTTCAGATGTATTTCATGGCTATGAAGCGGAGTTATAAAGTTCTACTTTTCACTCCCTAGAGGCTAAAAGGTTCTTTTCACTTTCTAAAGAGTAAAAAGTAGGCTGATAATAGTATTTTATACTCCCCAGGAAATAGAATGTATTTTTTACTGCATATTTTTTATTCTCTAGGGACTAAAAATTACTTTTACTCCCTAGAGAGTAAAAGGTAGAAAGTTTTTTTTGGAGTTAATTTTTACTCTGTAGGAAGTAAACAGTTGAACTTTAGTTCCACTTCGTAGATATGAAGAGCGATTGTAATCATGTATATATTATAAAAAACATTGTGTATGCCATGAAGGAGAGGGACTCTTTCGACTCGTTTCGAAATATATATGTTTACCGATATTATTTTTTTAGGACAATGGCAGTTAGTGTGACAATGACGATGGGTCGCGTTGGAGCAGTTGTGGGAAATTTATTATTTCCCATTCTATTTGGCTTGGGATGTTTAGGTCCTTTCATCATGATTGGGGTTGCTTGTTTTGGTAATAATATTCTATCCCCTATATTGTATTTATTATTTACTCATGTATATATACTATAAAAGCATTTTTATTATTACGGTGACTATTTTCTTATGTAATTATTTTTTGTCTTGCAGCATGTGCCGTTCTGACGTTACTTTTACCCAGAAAAAAGAAACCTCCAATGGAACCGTAAGCTTTCAAGTTTATTTCAGGATTTCAGTGCGACTGATTATGAACTAAATTTGAATTACGAACTGTGAAAAGACATTAGTAACATGTATATATGCAAATATATAAACGCACGCTGCTGCATCGAAAAGTGATACATAGTTAAGTATATTTAACTATCACAGTCATTATGTTACAATCTATGTAATTATTGTAAATAATTGTTTTGTTACGCCCCATTGAGAGAATTAATTCACTCTTGTATATATAACAAAGAACTCAAACGTCATATATATATATAATAGAAGAGTCCCCAATTTTCTATCGGGAATTTTCATTTATGGCAATATTATAAACTGTTGGAAATTTCCTACTATCGGCCGAATTTTCCAGGGTCAGAAATTTGTAATTGTAAAATTGTAAATATGAGTTTGTATTCACTTAATCTTTAAGTTTAGCCCAAAATATTTGTATAGACTTATATTATAGACTGCTTCTTAATTCGGAACTTTAAGCTGCGTTTGTAAGTATTGTAGGCAGCTAATAACTCTCAAGAATTCATTTTTATTTTATATGGTCTTATTTTTAAAATGACAAGAGTGAATAAGTTATGTGGAAGATATTATAGTATTAAAATTCACTACGTTAGATTACGATTTAAAAATGAAAAGAAAGCTAATGTAAATTTTGTCACATAACAATAATGAATTATGTAATTTATTGTAGATTTGTGAGTATTATTACTTCTATAGTGAAATAAAATATTTTTATATCTTCAGAATGCGGTATCATTGATTTTTTTCAGCACTAATAAAATTCCGGTATTTTCACAAATTTCCTACTTTTATTACTTTTAATAAAAAATTTTGGAAACTTTATTTTGGAAAAATTTAAGGTTTTTGGTTTTTTGGAAGAAAATCTTAAAAAAAAAATTAATGATTTACATTTTTGATAATTTGAAATTTCGAGAATTTTTTAGTTTTTCATTACCATTACCATTCGATAAATTTAAATTTCATTTAAAAATATTTTCGGTAATAATATTATTATGAAAAAAAAAAGAATTTGAAGAATTTCGATTCATTAAAAACAAATTTATAGATTGCCTTATTATCAACTGTAACGAGTTCAGAAGCTTCAAGATACGGATCAATACGGATGGCGCCACTTCCTGGATATTGTGCGAATGTTGAAGAATTTACCGCGAAATTTAAATCTTGTAGCTTGTCTCAATTGTTCTAAAATGGGTCATTGATCCACCCAAAGCTAAGAAGCTTCCTCGATAGGTTGAAATCTGAGAAGAATAACGGTTTGATTGAAATTAATACGAGGGTTACCTTTTATATTTTGAGCCTTGGCAATATTAAGTGTTTACAGGCGCCATTTGATGTTTCCAATTGAAAGTTTGACCTTTTTAACCATAACCTTCTTCAGAACGTTTTGTCATTTGAGTATAACTTGTGTTGTTTACAGTGACTTGAAAATTTTGTTTCAGCGAAAAAATGGAATTAACTCGTGAACATTTTCGTGCAATAATTTTTTACAACTTTCGACGTGGATTATCAAGACAGGAGTGCATCGATCAACTTTTACTTCGACTTTTGGCGATGAAGATCCATCCTTAGTCACTGTGAAACGCTGGTATAACGAATTTAATCGTGGTCGCAGTTCGTTCAGGGATAAAAGTCGTGAAAGGTCGTCCAAAATCAGTCGTTGTCCCAGAAAACATTGATGCTGTGCGTGAACTGATAGTACCTACTGCAAGATCGTCATGTGTCTTATCGTGAGATTCAGGCATCCTTAGGCATTAGTGGGACCAGCATACATTCAATTTTATATAAACATTTGGCTGTCGAAAAAATTTTTTGCCGTTGGATCCCACATAATTTGACAATCGCTCAAAAAAAGGCTCGTGTGGATTGGTCAAAAGAAATGCTCAAAAAATACGATCGCGGTGCAAAAGTGTGTTGAGTTTCATGGAGAATATTTTGAAAAACAGTAAAGCCATTTTCGATAATAAATTACTGCCTTTTCATTATTAGGCTCAAAATATTTGAACATTTTACCAAGTAAATCAAGTAAGCATTTTGAATTCTGGAACAGTTTTCGAACGTCGAAAAGGTGCTGCCTCTACTAGAATAAGGGTAAACTAACAATCGTTCTCAGATTGCCACAAGTCACAATATTACATCGTTTTAAAAATCCCGCCAATGCTGCCAAAAACAGTGCAGCCAAAAACCATGAAATAATATTCCCTAGTAAATGTAACAAAATATATAAAAACAGAAATTAACACACAATTTGTTTGAAAAAATACAAATTCTTTAAAACAATCAAATTTTTAACTTCTCTGCAATAAAAACATTTTTTGTATTAAGGGCATGTAATACTTTACCATAAGAGCAAATTACTTATACCAATTATAAATTATACGTTCATAATAATAAATATTTTTAGCTAATAAGAGTCAATAAACCTTCGCCTCATGTAGACGAAGGTTTATTGACTCTTATTAGCTAAAAATATTTATTATTATGAACGTATAATTGGTATAACTAATTTGCTCTTATAATGCGAGACAAAGAGAGACGTGTTTTTCATTTTCAATTTATACATTGAAATTTGAATTATATATAGTAATCTGTAATATCTGTATATTATGTACTATGAACAAAAAGTTTTTCTGAGGATTTTCAAATTTTCTAATAAACATTTCCTGTAATGCTTTCGATTGACAGTAATCATAATTGTTTAAATGAACATTTTGAATGTATTAAAAAAGTAAATAGATACTACATGTAAATGTTTATCTTGATTTTAAATAAAAAATCTTGTCGCTGATATGGATTTAAGAAATTTCATTAAGTTGGCAAGTCTGGAATAGCGGAGAACTGCTGAACTGGGGACTAATTTACACTTTACAGTGACAGTGTGACAGTTCGATTGGGGCGAGTAGTGGTGTGCTCGCAGATGCTTGTTGATAAAAAGACGCGATGTGACGTGAATTCCGGGAAATTTGGGTCATTCCTTCTGTAGTTTCGTAGTTTATTAGTGAACATTTGAATTTTGAAAAATGGAAGAAATTTTTCAAAATGGAAACCTCGAGAAAACAGTAAACGAAAATATAATTGCCATGGAGCTTAGAAAAGAGGTGTGTAGTGTATTGCACTATAATATTCGGTATAAAATGTACGGTTGGTTGTATGATTTGTTTCATGCTTGAAGCATTGAACCGAAATCGATAAAATATACACTATTCTCGATGTAGTAGAACATTTTATAAAGAATATTCTAGCACTGCTTTACATATCCGAAAAACGATAACATATGAGTTATTTTAAGTGCTTTATTATCTATGTCAACTAATTATATATTTAAATCTGCTTGAACACATGTCTTATTGGTAGATAAGAATTGGTCAAAGATTATGATAATAAAAAATGTATATATTTTTATGTTGAAGAATGCATTTCAAAAGAAGTGTGACTATGCATAATAAATGCAGATTTGTATTTGTAAGCCATTTATCAAAATGTAATGTAATGCATCTTTTTAATATGAATTGTCTTTATAGGATTCGTTACTCGATCACATGGAAATTTCAATTGTGGAGGCGGAGAAAAGAGCAAATGGACCATTAAATTTAAAAGAATTTTATACTGTTTACCTCGTTGAGACAAAGTAAGTAAATTTTTTTTTATGCATCAGGGTAATTGATAAAGAAATAATAATCCATTATTAACAATCCGTAACACTTTCAATATACATTTTTAACTTTTAATCTAAAATTATTCTTTCTATAATCATTTTCAGTTTAACTTTGTACCATTTGGAGTTTTTCCATTGGAAATTTAGGCCCTGATGATATTTAAATATGTATGTTTTGATGTTATGTTTACTTTTTAATTTAGAGTCACGGACCCGATGTTCAAACATGCTTTGAAGGAAATAAGTTCTTTATGGCGACGTTACACGGAATTTGAATTACTCCGTGCATATTTAGAAATTTCCTACCCCTATGTTGTACTACCACCTTTACCTGAAAAGAAAGTACTTTATGCGTGGCAAAAAGTGACTACTGATACGTTTGATCCTGACTTTGTTGATCGTCGTCGAGCTGGTCTCGAGGTAATATAAATAAACAATTTTTTTCAATTATTTTACTTTTATTAAAAATCATGTAACAGCTTGTTTATCTTTTTTTATCTTAAAAATTTTAATCTTTGAATGCAGAATTTCCTTCTGAGGGTAGCCTGTCATCCAATATTATCGTTCGACAAACATTTTATAAGTTTCCTGCAGCAGATAGAAGGTTGGAGAGAAAGCGTAAAAGAAACAGGTTTGTCAAAAATTGTTTCGTATGAATTTTGTATATTTTAATGCAGTCGTTATACTCTACAAATTATGATTTGTTGTTGACAGGGTATTTGCAAATGGCGGAGACCAAATTAAAAGCGCTGAGTGTGGCTGTAAGACTTAGAAAACCGGACAAACGGTTTGAAACTATAAAAAATTATGGAATTGAATTACAGGTATACCGATTTTTAATTTATAAATTTTCGAGAGTTTGCTTAATTGAATTTTGAGTTGACATCAGATTTCAAGATTTTTCGGAATTTCAAAGAATTTCGTGAAATTTGAATAGAGTTCAAAAGAGTTTAGGATGTTTTACAAAGATTTCAAGCAATTTCAAGAGATTTCATGAGCTAGTGTGTACGTCTGATTTCAAGAATGGTGAACCCCTCGTAATTTATAAATTGAATTATCTTTTTAAATTAAAATAATAATTGATAATGCTTATTATTAATAAAAAAAAAATATTTATTTTCAGAATAATCTCTGCAATTTGCTGAGAGTGAGAGCAAGATTAGCAGAAAAACAGTACAGTTTGTACAAACTTCATGCCAATTATGGTAGAGTTTTCAGCGAATGGAGTGCTATAGAAAAAGAAATGGGTGACGGTTTACAGGTAGATATAAGAATAGCGAAAATTTAAACATTTAGAGAAAATGTATAAGGACCAGAGATGTACATTGTACATTGTACATAGTATAGTTTTCCGTTGTAGTTCATGGAATTTTTTCTTAGAAATCGGGTCACTACCTGGATTCGTTAGCTGCGACAATAGATTCGACCCTTGAGGAAGAAGAACTTATAGCAGATCAACTGAAAGAATGGCTTTTTGGAGCCTCAGCTTTACAAGCAGTTGTAAGGCGAAGGGAAGCTTTGCAATTAGTTAAGGATGAGGCACAAGATGTCCTCGCTGCTACTTATGACCAGAAAAATAAAGTTATACAGGGTAAATAACAATTTCTTATTTTTTCAATTGTCTTGTTGCTTCATTTCCTCTAAAAAAACACATTTTATCTGGAAATTTTCAAAATAATTTTTGACAATATTTTTCTAGGTTTATTCTTTCAAACAATTGGTATTCAGTTTTTTAATTAAAAATTTTTTTAGGAAAAACAGGGCTCATTTCGCGTCTTTTCGGGTCAGTCGATACCGAAGAAGTCAGGGAGTTGAAAATCGTTCAATTAGAACAAAGGATCGCCCAAAATGAAGAATCTGTCAAAGAGGCAGATGAAAATTTAATGTAAGCATACCCAGGGCTATTCCCTAGCGCGCGCGCGCTCGTGTGTGTGTGTGTGTGTGTGTGTGTGTGTGTGTGTGTGTGTGCATTTAAAAATCGAAAGAATTTTTATAATGAAAAAAAAAATTCTTTTGCAGATCGTTTTCCAGTAAAGCGGTAGAAGACATTGAAAGATTTCAGCATCAAAAAGTGATTGATTTGAAAGAAACTTTGGCGGCTTATTGTGTTCTACAGTTCAAACTTGCCAGAAAGGTAAAGATGCTGATTAAAATTTGATAAAAATGGAGATTTTCCGTAAAACTAAAAAATTGAAAAACTGTTTTAAAAAAATGATGATAAAAATGATGATTCGCAGGGTCTTCAGACTTGGCAGCATATCAAGGAATGTTTAGAGGGCATGCCATAAGGGCACAAGCGACTGAATCACAATAATGTTAGAAGTACAATTACATATTAAAATACCCTCTAAAAACTAGATCACGTTCATTTTATGTCATGCATTTCTTCATGACACAGTGTTGAACACAATTTTCTGATAGCATTGTTCAATATTTATGTTTTATTTGCATAATTCTTTACTACTTTTTATGATCAGGTTAAATTCTAAGGAAAGATTTGAGAAATTGGTTCGTCGAAAATTCGGTGTTTAAGTCAGTGAAGAACAATAATGATAATGGTTTTAAAATTGAAACCCGGGTAGCAAAGTCAAGTTCCACTGCGGAGCCTAAAATTTTTCAAATATCAAACAACACACACACATCATTTCTAGCCTAAAGACACTAAAATACCTTGACATCTCTTGAAATCCCTTAAAATACCATTTATTCTCTTGATAATCCTTATACTCTTGAATTCTTTTGAAATCCTCTGAAAACCTCTTAAAATCCCTCGAAATTCCTCACAATCACTGGAAATATAAAATCCTGTATAATTTCTTGATAATGATCCCGTATAACTTCTTGATACTCCTTAAGGCGCGTCAAAAAAAGAAGCTTTTTTTGTGAATTTTTTTCTCGAGTTGTATGTGACGGATAAAAAAAAATTTTAGAGCTTTATTACACATATACTAAAGTTCTCAAAAATATTTTGTATTTATGTATTTACAACAAAATGGCGTCGTGGCAGTATAAGAAACGAAAAAAAAAAATGTTTAGAGGATGAAAACGGTGTGCAGCGTATAGCAGTCCTGGTGTGTCATGTGAAACAAAAAAAAAATTTTTTTCTTAATTTACAATTTTTTTTCTGTCGAAGTACCCAGGATTTTAAATTTTGTTTGAAAATTCACAAATTTGTAAGAGTTTAAATTTTTTTTTTCATTTTTTAGCAAAAAATCGACTTTAAATTGTTAACTAAAAACGTAATAATTTATCAATCATAAAAATCCTGGGTACTTCGACAGAAAAACAATTGTAAATTAAGAAAAAATTTTTTTTTTGTTCCAGATGACACACCAGGACTGCTACGCTGCACACCATTTTCATCCTCTAAAAATTTTTTTTTTCGTTTCTTATACTGCCAAGACGCCATTTTGTTGTAAATACATAAATAAAAAATATTTTTGAGAACTTTAATATATGTGTAATAAAGCTCTAAATTTTTTTTTCATCCACCACATACAACTCGAGAAAAAAATTCACAAAAAAAGCTTCTTTTTTCGACGCGCCTGGGTAGTGTAACCCCTTAAACTTTTGAATTCCTTTGAAATTCCAAAAGTCCTTTAAAATCTTCTGAAATCCAGTTATACATAGTTAAACAATTTTAATTTTTAATCTAAAATTATTTCTTCAATGATAAATTTTAGTTCACGTTTAAACAATGTAGATATTTTTCATTGGAAATAAGTGAATTTTTCACTGCACACTTATGAATATTGGACTACATATTTTGAAATCCGGATTACACGAAGTTTGTCGTATTACACAACAATTTAGGCTCTGTTCCTCTCGAAAATCTGGATATTCATTTTTAGACAAATTTAATCTTAAGATCGTGGCAATAATTAGATAATTCTATTTAAATAAAGAAATTTAAGACACAGCTATACCTATTATCGCCGAATTTTGCGCTGCGTTTATATTACGAGGTATTGGGTAATATAATTATAATGAAAGTATTTTTTTTATCGTTAAAAATATTAATCGACGATAATAATACAATGCAATGTAGTCACAAGTTTCGTCCAAAAGAGTCGATTTATTTATATCTGAAATAATGGATTGAAAACACTTGTTAAAAAAAGTTTGCTGTAACAATCTGTGAAGTTCAATCCTTTCTTTCTGTTATTAATAAGAGATTATTTATTCCGTCTTGATAGTGCATAATATCAACATCTTTATTTATTGAAAATATGTCACTGTACGCATGACAAAAATTATGTTGTTATATATCCCTCTCAATCTCAATTAGTAAGAAGTTACTAATGAGACAATGTAAATTTGTTTAATAATTCAGTTTAGTAAATATTTTTACTAGTTCATATAGTTAAAAACTTCTTAAAATACCGCATTATCTATATATTTCAACACCTGCATCTATCAAAATAATTTTATACTTTACGCATATCACATATGTAAAAAAATTAACATATGGATATAATAACATTTTTAGTTTAAAAAATAGTGATGTTTGTAAATAATTGTTACTATTTGTACTTGTCTTTTTTTTATTTCACAAATTTTATTCCTATAACTTAAATAAATAAAATAATAATATTGCATAAACTCATATTACTTTGTTTTTCAACTAATATTTTTTGCTGTTAATATGAACTATTTTACTACTAACTTTTTATTAATTCAGATTGAGAGAGTAAATGGAGAAGCCGAAATAAAACATTTTTAAAACGAAACGTCCCTTTTACGTCCATGATGTCATTTAATCTTTCTGTATCCATTAACATCTTCCCGATAAAAGTTACGTTACATTAGCATCCTCTTTTTAATTAAATGTCGTATAAAAATTAGCAATGAAATATGTATTATAAAATTTCTTAATTTCTTTTATCCGTTTTTTTTTCATGCTATGTCTCACATTGTCTTACCTAATTAAAATAATATAATTTTGTTATGCAATGTGTCTCTTATTTTATAACTCCATTGATTATTGATTTGCCTTAATAAAAAAAAAACAAATATGCATTTAAGTGCGGCATTTCTTATGCAATAGTACTTACTCATGCAAATTAGAAAAATCGCATCAAAATATGTAGGTATTTTGAATAAATTAATGCAGATATGTAAGAATCTTCTACCATATAAACACGATTCTTCATCATGAAAATTCTTTCATTTGAAGTTTCTAGACAACTGAAAGAATTCCGAAAAATTAAATTCCTGGCATTAGGAAAATTCGGAATTGGAAAATGGCTGAATGGAAAGTTAAAATTGCCGACATTATAAAATATCCGAAATGCAAAATTTCCGAAACTAGAAGTATTTAAAAAAACATGTTTTAATTGTTTAAATTCGAGAATTTTACAATTGGGATATTTTATAATTATAATATATCTTTGGGATTTTTCAGTCATTGCAAAATTTTTCAAAAAGTATAATAACAAAACATTCTTCATATCTCAAAATGTAAAATAACAAAATTTCATTTTCAGATTTTGTCAGTAGAATCGTTTTACCTTCGGTAAGTATTTAATTCATAAAATTTTCCATTAATTCAATGAAATGGGCTTCGAAGGATTGAGTATAAATAAATGAACTTTTGATGGCCATTGGCTCATCTGTGAAAATATCAGAATAATTTAATAATGACTTCTTGGCTTGAAATAGTAAACCTGGAGAACTAAGTTGTGTGGAAAACTTCAGAATAAACTCTGGATACTAAAGTCAATGATGATTGTTGATTTTATTCAAAAGAGATTAAAGGTCAAGGTATAAATACTATAAATCATAGAGCGGTTTCTTATAAATATGAGTGACCCCATTTTTAAAAGAAGATGTCAAATGTAGATATACAGTTTTTGTTCAACAAGAAAGTGTCCTCATTTTTTTGAAAACTATGAAAGATTTTTAAACGTCTTTTTTTTTCGAATGAAAGAACATTCGAAGGACTAATACGCCAGAATGGCCTGGAACCTTTTCGACACGCTTTCTACCAATTTTTCAGAAAATTTTTTTTAGCAAAACAGCAAACGTGTTTTCCTTGTGGGAAACACGTTTTCCTGCAAGGAAAACGCGTTTTCACCCTGATGAAACAGCTCTCCGCAAAAAATCAGAAAAGAAAAAATTACCAACGGACTATACTGAAAAATTAATAGAAGACATGCCGAAAAGATGCCAGGCCATTCTGGATTTCTGGATAATTAAAAAAAAAAACTGTTCAAAAATCTTTAATAGTTTTCAAAAAAAACGAGGACAATTTCTTGTTGAACAAACTGTAAGTACAATTTAATGTTAATTTTTCATTTTAAAAATACTAGATTACTTTTTACCATCAATGAAACTTTCTTATCGTGTTCACAAAAAAGTTTGTAAATCTGCTAATCTGCTTTTTCAGAGATTCTTACTTCGTCACGTTTTTATCCTTTCGTGATTTACGCGAGAGACCGAAAAAATATAAAGAATGCGCTGAAGAGTGCACTTGAAGGAATATCCGATATCAAGAAAAAGTAAACGATAACAAACTTCTGTCACTGAAAAAGGAATTTAATACGAAATTTTCGATATTTTTAAAAATTTCAAAAGAACTAAAAAGTTTTAAAAGATTTCAAGGTATTCGTTCTAATTTTAAAATACTTAAAAAGATTTTGGGAGTATATACAGGGTGGGCCATTTTAATTGCGCCACCTACATTTCTCGGAACCTAAGCAGGATAAAGAGAAATGGTTGAGACAAAAGCAGGGCTGGCATGGCCTACATTTTTGAAGTATGGAATTTTATTTTCGGTGGCAAGCGGGGGGGGGGAGGAGATAAAAGTATTTTTATTTAAAATAAAAATAAAATGGGTTGTAAAAAATATATTTCTTGCTATCTTTAACATATATAAAAGGTTCTTCTTCGTAAATCGTTTCTAGAGATAAACTCATTTAATATCACAGGCACACAAAAAAGTGGTCTGTACGAAGAACGAGACCTATATATATTCTTATGTATTTTGACGCGCTGAATTCGAATCCGGGGTCCGACTGGCTCCAGCACGTCAAGTTTAAGGGCATTAGAAGATCAAATCGAAAAAAAAATCGATTGAAAGAAGGTGACTAGCATCAGAAACATAAATTGACCTTGAAATTACCTTTAGGATCATCATCAGAAAAATAGCGGATATCATACCTGAACGTAAAATTTTCCGTTCTTTCAGAATCTGCAGTCAAAAACTCACTTTTTTCACATTATGCAAATTTGACCTTGAATTGACCTTGATGCAGACATGATGGAATCAAACGGATTTCAGATTCGGATTCAGCGGCCCTCAAAATCATAGAAATGCTAGTCATCTTCTTTCAATTGATTTTTTTGCCGATTTGACTTTCTAATGCCGTTAAACTTGACGTGCTGCAGCCAATCGGAGCCCGGATTCGGATTCAGCGCATCAAAATACATAAGAATATATAGGTCTCGTTCTTGGTACAGACCATTTGTTTTTGTGTGCCTCTGTATTTTGTCAATAATTCGTGATTTTCCAGACAGTTTTCAAGGTATGGAATTCCATACCTGAATTTGTTCCAGGTATGGAATTCTCCATGGCATCTCTACTGTTTACGCCGCCTCAGGACAAAAGTTGCTTTTATCCATTTTGACCTTGAGGTCAATTTTCAAGGTTTTATTTAATCGTTTTCTTTTTGGACATTTTACCTTGATATGAAACCTTTCTAAGGTCACTATTTTAATGTGAAATTTTCTGCTCTTTTTAAATCTACAGTCAAAAATAGGAGTTGCTATTTAAAAAATGGTTTTAACCTTTAATTGACCTTGAAAATTGACCTGAAGATCAAAATGGATAAAACCGTTAAATGTCTCTGTTCTGTACAATTTTTGTTTGAACAATTTTTTTCTAGTTGGAGTATTTTAAGAGATATTTCGACCGATAGATGAAAAGGGGAACGTTTTTTTTTGCCATTTGACCTTGATTTTAAAATTTTCTAAGGTTACTATTTGAACGTGAAATTTTCCGCTTTTTTCAAATCCGCAGTCAAAAATAGGTGGTTCCATTTAAAAAAAGGATCTTGACCTTCTTTTGACCTTGAAAATTGACCTCTAGGTCAAAATAAATAGTACCGCTAAATGTTCCCCTCTGTTTTGAACAACTTTTGTCTCAACAATTTTTCTCTTTATCCTGCTTAGGTTGCGAGAAATTTAGGTGGCACGATTAAAATGGCCCACCCTGTATATTAATAACAGTTTAATAGTAAATTAAAGTATTAAATAAAGTAGAAACTGGTGACGTGATCTCGAATGACCTTACTTGATAACAGCTCATGTACAGACATTCACTTATTTTTCTATCCAAGTCAGTATACTGCCGTTGACTCTTCAAGCAAGTAATTGATAGTTGGACAAAAACTTGAATTCGTTCATTTATAGTTTTCTAAGTGTTCATTGAAAATGGCTTTGTTAACAATTCTTCTTACTATTCTTGCGACTGGATTAGCCTATTATTTTTACAAGAAGAAAAATATTTTTGATCATTGGGATATCCCTTATGATCCACCGAATCCTATATTAGGAAGTATGACTCCCTGTGTCCTTAAAAAAATGAATATTTTTCAACTTATTCAAAAATTATACAACAGTCATCCGGAAGCCAAATACATCGGAATGTACGATTTTCAGAAACCAGTTATTATAGTTCGCGATCCTGAGGTTATAAAATCCATCACTATAACAAATTTTGACTTGTTTTCTGATCATCAGGAAATAACAGACGAAAAATCTGACCAGATTTTTGGAAAAAACCTCTTTACATTACAAGGTAGCAAATGGAAGGAAATGAGGAATATGTTAAGTCCTATGTTCACTTCCAGCAAGATGAAGACAATATTCAATCTAATAATGGAAACTACAGTGGAATTTACGGACTCATTGCTTCAAAGATTGAAGAACGAAAATAACATTATAAACTTAAAAGACGTGTTTACAAGACTCACTGCTGATATCATAGTCAGTTGCGCTTTTGGGATCAAAATTGATTCAATGAATGATCCAGAAAATGAAGTATACGTCGTTGGTAGGAATGCTACAGATTTTGAAGGTATTCTGAGCTTAAAATTTATTCTCGCCAGGAATCTTAAGTTCATAGCAAGACTATTTGGCGTCAAGATTTTCAACGACAGTGTACATCGTTTTTTTAATAGTATTGCAAATACAAATATAAAAACAAGAATAGAAGAAGGGATCAAGCGTCAAGATTTTCTGCAAATGATGCTTGAAGCTAAGAAGAACAATAGGAAATTGAGTGATTTGGAGATTGCAGCTAATGCTTTTAGTTTCTTGATTGGTGGATTGGATACTGTTTCCACAGCTTTGTGTTTTACTCTTCATGAAATTGCTGTCAACCAAGATGTGCAGAAAAGGCTTCAGAAAGACATAGACGAAGTTTTAAAAAGTTGCGATGGACAACCTTCATACGACGATATTAATGGAGTGACATATTTAGAAGCTGTGATTAACGAAGGTCTAAGACTTTATCCGCCAGGTGGTTTTGTCGATAGAGTTTGCAAAGGAAGTTTTCAACTTCCACCAGTCTTACCAGGAAAGAAATCTTTAACTGTCGGACCTGGAACTTTGTTTTGGATTCCTATTTTTGCTTTGCATCGTGATCCTAATTATTACCCAAATCCCGAAAAATTCGATCCGGACAGATTTTTAGGCGCTAATAAAATTAATGTGAAATCTGGAACTTACATCACATTTGGCATTGGCCCAAGAATATGTATCGGGAAGAGATTTGCAATTCTGAAACTCAAAGTAATTTTATTTCATCTTTTAGCAAAATGTAATTTTAAACGATGTTACAAAACATCTGTACCGATAAAGTTGCTGAAAAAAAGTTTTATCTTGTTGCCAGAGGGAGGATTTTGGTTGGAAGTGGAGGCGAGAGAATAAAAATTTTTTTATCGCATGTTATAATTTGGTTATCAGTATAAAAGAATTTCTAGTACCATATGTTTACCTATATTGACTGAAAAAGGAAAGTGTGTAAGTTATATTATGTAATGTACATTAATTTAAACAGATAAAAAATACAAGATAACACTGTAACTTTTCAAGTCGTGCAATGTAATAGATAAAACGTAATAATTAAGGTGAATGTAATGTAATAAATTAGAAAGTATTCGACAGAAAATACTATCAACAAAGTAAAATTTCTTCCAAAATAAATTGAAAATTTTACATATGCTAAAATTTTGTTATTATATTAGGTATAAATAAAATAAATACTTCAGAAATATCTATATTTTCATATTGCTTCATAAAATTTTATGAGTTCACTCTAACGAGATACGATCGTATTTGTCCTTACTAGG
>CAJFCP010000151.1:318255-342064 GCA_904066005.1 Synergus itoensis | reverse complement strand
ATATATATATATATATATATATATATATATATTTATTTATTTATATTTATTTATATATATATATATATTTATATTTATTTATATATATTTATATATACATATATATATATTTGCTGACAACAACTTTTCTGAAATTTGGGGGGTTGAACCCTCAAACCCCCCCCCCTGGCTACGCACCTGGTTTACAATATGTTTTGAAATCGATGCCCTTCAAATTTTCATTTTTTTTCCAACACTTTACCACTAATTTACTGAAAATCAATGAAACTCATCTGTTTTAAAAATAAATTTAATTTCTTATGCCAATAATTTTATACGTTCGTAATCAGCCTCCGTGGCGTAGCGGGTAGAGTGTCTAGTTTATAATTCCGCTCTTCCCGCGCGTCTTGCGTTCGAGTCTTGGTTCCGCAATAATCACGAAATTTCGAAGAAATCAATTTTTCATTCTTTATAATGTCTTCTTAAATAAATGGAACTATACAATATACATTGATTTAATTTTTTCCCCTTTTTTTTTTGTAAAAAAATTATTCCTTTAGTATATGTATATGTACATATCTGACAAAGTAACGCAAAGAGCGTACAAACAAGAAACAATTATTTTAATTACTTATTATACTATTATTATTATTACTCACTATTTATAAAGATTAAGTTAAAATCGTTATCAAAGTTTCTAAATGTTCAGAAAAGTAATTTTTATTTAATTAGGGCATTTCTTAGGTCAACTGACAAGGCCCTGGCCAGTACCCGGTTAGGGCCACATCAGAAGTATGGAAAACTGGCCAGACCCTTGTCAGCCCCATGTATAAATTTCTGCACGGGTGGTTCCATTTGAAAAAAATGAAAAAATAAGTGTTTCATTCTCAGGGAAATGCTTATACATCTTATTCTTCTTTGTTGCAAATGATGTTGGGATTCACAGTACCTCGAGAACCTAGAAGATCGGTTGTCGCTTTTTGCTCCATTCTCTTTGCATTTCTGGTATTTTCTTTTACCATCTACGTAATCTTGACAGATACCAAGTTGACAATCGATTCGGCGGATGGCATCAAGACCTTAGAAGAACTAGGCAAGTCTGGTCTTGTACTGCAAGTGCAAGAAAATCAGTGATATTTCATTTCACAAGTAACAGAGATCTTTGAAACTGTATTGAATAAAATTGAACTCGTTCCGTCATACCTGAATTGTATCAAAACTTTACTCGATCACATAAGAATGTTAGCTGTGTGATGAGAGAGTCTTCGGCCCAACTAGCAATTCAAGAATACGGAAGCCAAAAAATGGAGATGGTGAACGAATGTCTACAAAATCACCTAAAAACGATCTGCTTTGAATCAACTTCACCTTACGTTCGAGGTTTTGACAAGATCTTGATACGTTTTTGGGACTCAGGGCTCATCGAGTACTGGAAAAGGAATTTTTCTTTACCTAAAGAAAGTTCAGAAGTGGTTCCAGCAGAAAGGAGTGGTGAGACTGCGAAATTGAAGATACAACTCTTTTTTATTCTCCTTATTGGACATTTTATCTTATTTTTTATTTTTCTTGGCGAATTGGTTATGAAGCATGGGGAGAATCGTCTTCAGCGGTTTGTTGAATATTTTCTTCGAGCAAACTGATTTTACAAAAATAAATGCTCTCAAATTTTGATAGTCTCAATGTTTCAAACATATGTTTAAAATTTATTATTTTTCGGATGCACCTGGACCTGGTTCTCAGTATTAAAATAAATTCAATTTTATTTTCAAAGTTGACGCCGAATGGAAATGTTCACAAATATTGCTGTTACTAAAAAACTTGGGATGGTCATGTTAAGAAAGAAATCAGAAAAAATCAAATTAGAGAATTAACTTTTGTTTTTATTATTAATAAAAACATTTTCAAACAACACTTCATCACAAGTATCATAACGCTATAGCGGATCTTTTATACTTTATTATATTATATGTATAATAGTAGAAAATAAACTGACACCGCAACACAAAGATACAAATACACATCGCATATAATAAATAATAATATCACATTTCAATATATACATATGTATATATAATATAAATTATGTCGTATATTTACAGAATAAAGAAAGCTACAAGGATTTTGTATCTTACAATATTATTTTGCAGTTGTTGTTTCACTATGTATTATATGTAGATATAGTCAAATAGGTTTTCATTGCAAAGTCAATCTATAAGAAAATAAATATATTAATAAACTTATGAAAGAAAATTAAAAACGTCTTTTTCTTCACATTTCATGCGAAATTTACGATTACACTCTTATGAATTTATTTGTAATCCCTTAAAATTTTTAGAAATCAAATTACATTGAACATTTACGTATTTATGAAGGCAAAAATTTACAGACAGCACTTTATATATATTTGGTCAAATATTTTTCGTATTAAACTTCATAATTACGAGGTTCACGTTTTACGTTTCGTATAATGCATTGCTTACATTGCAATGTGCATGCATGTGCATGCACATCTGCTACTTATACATGATATTTCTCCAAATTGAACATTATATGCACTCCTTTGTACTTTTTATATAAAAAATAGCTACAACTAGACAAAATTTAATTGTAATTAATTATTCCGTAAAAAAATATTTGTCCGTATAAAACATATTTTTTTTTTGATTTAGCAATTAATTAAATAAATTATTAAGTAATGGATAATTAACTTTAAAACTTTTATTTTCAAGAAATTACTCTCGACTACTTTTTTTCACCTAATAAAATATTTATAAGTGTGCCAAGTATGACACCAAGTGCGTGAATACAAAAAATAATGAAGAAATAACTTCAAGAGTAATCAATTATAATCTGCATTCTTAATTAGCAATTATTCGTTGATATATGATGTTTTTACAAAGGACGAAGTTGACAATTTTCTTGGTATAGAATGACGCAGATAACTCTTTTAGCCACCGATTTTCGCAAATAGGATTTATGTGACTTTTAACTAAAATTAAGGAGCTTAGCTTTGAAATGAAAGTTACGAACTTTTAAGGTTCAAATCTCTATTGTTGAGTTTAAAAGCTTCTGTACTAGTCACAAAGTTTCCAGGTTTTATGGTTCATCTTAGCCGCCTTTCAAACGTTAAAAGTCACTGCAAATGGATCTTGTCATAGCCATCACATGTACTTTATTTTCTCCCATGAAGTTAAATTCTAGGAATTTCATTTCATATAAAGAAAGATACCTTTTACATGTGGTTTTTATAGAATGACAAAGAAAACGCCATTTATTTTCGATTGGCTATATGGGGGATTTCATTTCAAGTGAACACACTTTTGAAAGCCCATCCGATCGGGCTGGAACTTGCACAAATTTTAGTCCTATTAAGTAGAAGTTACCATACCAAATTTGAACGAGATCGGTCAAAAACTTACCGAGTTGGAGGGGATGGAATTTTGATCAAACAGCCCCTGTTTCGGATCCATGTAACTAATAACCTATGGAATTTAGAAAATATTTTTGACTTTTTTTTCAAAAAGGACCGTTTTTTTTTTTGGCTCAAAAGAAAGCTCAGGTCTTTTCCTTTGAGAACTTTGAGGTCCAAAAGTGGGCTGAGACTTGTTTATCTATCAATAAAATGAACGTCGAGTAACTCGAAACACCCATGACGCTAGCTCTCGAACGTTGTTAGGTGGAGTCCATGTCAAGTGATCACAAGAATTTTCGTACTTAAATGGGATTTGCGTGTAATTCGGTAAAATCAGTCCTTTAGTAGTCTAGAAAAAGCACAATAAATATTTTTGAAAAATATTTAAAGTAGACCTTTATTTGGCAAAAAATTTAAAAAAATAAAAAATTGCTTTTTTTCAAAAAAGCGATTTTCGTTTTTTGAGTTTACAAAAAAAAGTCAAAAAAAATTTTTTTGCTTTGAGTTTTTTTATATGAAAGTACATTTTATTACAAAAATTTTGAAACCTTAAACAGCTAAATCGATTAATTAGAATCAAAGATATGATGTTTCCAAAAAAAAGGTCCAAAAAATATCAAAGTCTCATCTCTTCGCCATTTTTTGGAATTTTTCAAAAATATTTATTGTGGTTTTTCTAGACTACTAAAGGACTGATTACACCGAATTACACGCAAATTCCATTCAAGCACGAAAATTCTTATGATCACTTGACATGGACTCCACCTAATAACGTTCGAGTGCTAGCGTCATGGGTGTTTCGAGTTACTCGACGTTCATTTTGATAGATAAACAAGTCTCAGCCCACTTTTGAACCTCAAAGTTCTCAAAGGAAAAGACTTGAGCTTTCTTTTGAGCCAAAAAAAAAAAACTGTCCTTTTTGAAAAAAAGTCAAAAATATTTTTTATTTTCGAAAAAATCGGTGAAATTTTGGAATAAAAAAAATTTTCATCTCTTTTTTTTTAAATATTGAAGAAAAATCTGTCGAAAACGTGTTGGACAAAATTTTCTAAATACCATAGATTATTAGTTACATAGTTTCGAAACAGGGGCTGTTTGACCAAAATGCCAAAATTCCACCCCCTCCAACTCGGCAAGTTTTTGACCGATCTCGTTCAAATTTGGTATGGTAACTACTACTCAATAAGACTAAACTTTGTGCAAGTTTGAGCTCGATCGGATGGCATCGGTTTCATAAGTGTGTTCACTTGAAATGAAATCCCCCATATTCTTCTAATAATAAGAAACTGTGAGTGAATTTTCGAAAAGAACAGCAGAATATAAATAAATGAAAGAGTCTAAAATTTATTGTTTGTTAAATATTTCATTCATCTGTAAATAAGATTACTCTCTTTCATTAAAGACTTATACCATATTATTTACAACTATTCACTATCAAGAAATATGTTTCCATATCAAACTCGAAACTTTTTTCTACCTTAGTTAAGGACAATAGATCCAAGTTCTAATATAAAAATTCGATCTCTTCATTTTATTTATAAATGGGAACTTTTTCCAGGTACATCTAAAATTATGAATATGGAAAAATGCTGACAAAAATAATTACTAAAAATACAAAATTAAAAATAAAAATAAAATTACTGAAAATTTTTTTTAAGGAAACTAGAAAATTCACGCATTTTCAAGTTTTTGATATTTGTGTTTTCAAAAATTTCACGTGGATTTCCACTTGAGTTTCCATGAGGATTTTTTTTACTTGCAGAGATTTTTAAGGCTACACTGAAACCTAGATTTGAGTCCCATTTTGGTTGGTCAGCGCACACATATCAAGGGAGTTTGCTGGTCGTAAGTCAGCGTATATACTATGACTACTATTCCCTTCTCGACTTCTCACCTCACCTCATCTATGTTTGGGAGCAATCCAACTTCTCAGAATGACAGAAATCTAGGGGACTCAAATCTAGGTTTCAGTATATTAAGGTAGGTGACCACCTTGTAAATTTAAAGAAATCGATTTTTTTGCATTTTTTCACTCCTTATACTTTTAAAAATCATCCCCAAAAATTTTATTCCAAAAATTCGAATTCTAACAAAGTGAAACTCGTGAAAGTGTGCACGCGCTTCCAGCGCGTGCACATAGCAAGTAAAAACTTTAAACGCGTTTTTCTCGAAACTACTTTTTTTCAAATGGCGGACAGTTAATCTCCAAAACTACTCGACCGATTTCAATGTTTTTGGTCTTGTTTTGTTCGTTGAGATGTTTTGTAAGCCAATGTACCACATTTAGCCAAAAAAAGTTAACTGTTACTTTTTTTTTAGCAGATAATAGTGAAAAACATGGGTATTTTTTCAACATTTTTTTCAAACATCCGCCATTTTTTTTTTTGGCAAATTGTGGTAGATTGTCTCGTAAGGGACCTTTCTTTTGAAGATGCCGTGTTTTTTTTTTTTCATTTTTCAGATTCACCAATTCTGAGATTAACTGTCCGCCATGGGACAGCATTTTTTTTGAGACCCCTCGGCTTTGGCGCCTCCAGGATAGTTGTTAAAAAATTAAATTAAAAAAAATCAAGTATTTTTATATTTTATAAGCTTCAAATAAAAGTTAAAAAAATCATTGTAATATCTTATACAGGGCTTGAAAAAAGAAATATTGAAAATGTTGCATTTTTTAACTTTCCAAGGTGGTCACTTACCTTAACGTATATCCAACGCCCTTAATTAAAAAATTTGTTCAGACTGGTCGACGATTGTTTTCATTTTCCCTAAAGGTACAAAGATTCATAGAATACTCATCAAGCTGATTATTGTCCATTACAATACTAGTGTCTCTGATTCCAGCCGTTTCATAGGCGAATCTGCTTTGTACCCTCAAAGATCTGAAACCTGGCAACCAGTCTAAAAACTTCCACCATTTTTTATCAGATCCACCATTTGGTACTTTGACAGCAATGTGTCTTGGTGATTTTGAAGGAGATTCTTTCTCTATCATTTTTTCTCGAACCAAAATATTTTCCTGCCATCTATTATTTTCGAATCGATTACAAGATAATGTATCTTCTGCTTTCTTTTTATCTGTAACTTGCATTAAGGTTAAAGTTTTGTTGGGATGAGCTGATAATGAGAGACTTGTGTCATTAGCACCGATTTCAAGATTAATTATGCTCCTTCGAGAACTTGACGATGGTTTTCGAGATGTGAAAGATTGTTCTCCAGGCGATGATTCCTTTCCGTTTTTCGTAGAAAACATAGGTAGACGCCGAGGACTTTCTTCACGAATTGAGTTTCCAGAGCAGTCGGTACTTTCCTGTGATAATAAGATAGAGACTAATTCATTTCGACTTTATTACACATATAAAAAAATAATAAAAAGTTTATCGGTAGTATAATTCAAGAAGCGAATTAAACAAGAACATGAAAAAACTTTTTACAAGTGATAAAAAGGAAATACATAATCTCAGCAAACACGTTATGTAACGGCTCCGTAACAAACAGGTAACATTGTTATTTTTGATTATATAACGATTGTTATTGTTCAATGATATAATTGCTCTATAACAGAAAGGTAACAATGTTATGTAACACTGTTACTGTGTGAAGATGTAACAGTTACATAAAAAGAAAAATGTAACAATTCTGTAGATGTGTGATATAAGCTTTACAGAAGAAAAATGTAACATTTATTCTGTTACTTTGTTACACATATACTCTATAACAGATTTGTTATAATGTTATGTAAGTGAACTGTAACGGTATGACTGTGTGGTTATGCAAGTAGTACATAATATACATTAATAACATATATGTAACATTGATACATAAATTTTATGTAACAGTACTGTAACATTGATTCTGAAACTTTGTTACACGAATCATCTGTAATAATTTGGTTGCAGGGTTACGTAAGTGAACAATTTACGGCGTTATTGTGTAGTTTTTCTGTAAGTTGTGTATAATAAGTACATTATTATCAGATATGTAAAACAAAATAATTTTCTTGGGCCAATAAAATATTTTTCATAACATATAAATTGAAAATTCGACTTTCGATAGCGGGGCGAAAGTAGCAGTTTCAACTCTAGAGTAGAAAGTAAAAAACAACTGAACTGAAGGCATCGAAAGTCGAATTTTCAATTTATGTTATGAAAAATAGTATACGTGACATGGGGAGAGGCGACAATTTCACTCGTGTGATATTTGCCCTCGCTTCGCTCGGGCAGCTAATTTCAGACTCGTGAAATTGTCGCCTTTCGCCCCTTGTTACGTAATATACTATTGCTGTTAACACAAAATTTGTTTGTTGAGGTTTTTTTGTTGACCTAAACAAAGTTTTTTTGAGCCAACACAAATGTGATACTTTGCTAGGATTTTTACAAAATATTCCACCCCAAGTAGAAATTACATGGTTGAGCCGATACTTACAACCGGTGCGGTACTGCACCAATTTAAATTGCCAATACTGGGTAGACAAAGCTGGCATAGTACTGACTGTACCATTGGATCAGTACTGTACCAGTGCTGCAATACTGCAACAATATTGAACCAGTACTGCACCAGTACTTGAATCCAATACAGAAACAAACCTGGCTAATCAATAATGAACAGCGTTATCACCCCAACTTTCAGTCAGATCTGTGCCAGTATCTCTTCTGGGTGAAACTGCGCAACCATACCCGAGCATCTCCTCTGAGCACAACACTTTTGGACTCACGATTCCTTACCCCCTCCATCGGAGTTTAACGTCCTTATTAGAGTGTTATTGGGTTAGCCGTTTGGGTTAGTTGTTAGATAAGAAGTTGCGTTCGATGCGTTAGAATAGGTGTTTAGGTAGTTCGAATCCCGGCCGCTGCAAAATTTATTTCCGATTTTTCGTAACGTAAAAAGCGTGCGATAATATAGATAAATATAATTTAAGTATAAATAACCAAAATAATTAATATATAATAATGATAAAATTAATTAATATTTTGCAGAGTTTTGCATAACTGCGTTACATAAATTTTACATTGCTATTATGTTATAGTGTGATAGAGCTGTGATAGAGCTAATTCATCACACAGTGTGTGACATTTTGCGTCACAGGTGACTCACCTGTAGATCACCTGCTATATAACATGTTACAATCTGTTACGTAACCGTTATATACCGGCTATATAACCGTGTTTGCTGGGTATGATGCATGACTTCAAAGAATCTTTACTAGATTTTAAAATCGTTTTTGTTAGAACTATTAATCATACATCCCTGCTGGAAGTAAAGAGATAGAAAGAGATAGAACTTTTCTATCTCTTCCAAGTGTCCATTTTGTATCCCCAAAACGCTATCTCTTTCTATCCACCATTGTACAGGGCCGTCTTTACTCTCAATGCCGCCATAGGCCACTGAAAAATGTGCCGCCCTTTCTAAAAATTTTATTATGATTCCAAGTACTATAAACAGGTCCTCACTTTTACATGGGCAATATGTAATTATATCAACACTTTTCGTGCTTTTCTTTCGGCAAACTGTGCTGCGAAAAATTGAGCGCGAAAATACAAACTGTGTTTTTAAATAGTAAATATTTTTCTCATAATTTTAATATTCTTCAACTAAAAAAAAATTAAAATAAAAAAATATTGTCACCAGCCGTGTGCCGCCCCTCAAAATTTTCCGCCCTTGGCCCGGACCTTTTTGGCCTCTAGTATAAATACAGCACTGCCATTGTATCCTCATGTCCGTGGATTAAAAGAGATAAAAACGAATTGAGATTTACAAAGAGATAGAAAGCGATAGACAGGTATATACGGAGATAGACAGAAATAGAGAAGTGGGGATTGAAAGAGATAGGAGCAATTTTAATTCAGAGGAAGATAGAAAGAGATAGAATAGAATAGGCGAGAGATAGATAGAGATAGAGAAGTGCGGATTGAAAGAGATAGGCGTGTAAGTTTAATGAAATAGAGATAGAAAGGGATAGACAGGTATATACGGAAATAGAAAGAGATAGAAAAGTCGGAATTGAAAGAGATGCGAGAGAACGATGATTGACAAGGAGATAGAAAGGGATAGACAGATATAAATGGAGATAGAAAGAGATAGACGGGGATGGACAAAAGATATAAAGAGATAGAGAAGTATGGATTGAAAGAGATAGGCTGCATTGATGTGGATTTAGATAGAAATAGAAAGATATAGACGGAGATAGAAAGAGATAGAAAAGAGGAGATTCAAAGAGATAAGCGTGGATGTGGATTGATATGGAGATCAAAAGAAATAAACGAGGATAGGCGAGAGCTAGAAAAGGATAAACAATCTTTATCCCTTTCTATCTTAGAGATGGAAGGAGATATAAAGGGATAGGATTTCTTTCTTTACTTCCAGCAGGGATGTAATAATGTTGAATAATAATAATAATAATCTTGAATACGTTTTTTTTATGCTTTTACCTGTGCGAGACCCGTTGCAGCAGTAGTTCCAACAGTTTTGGAACCAAACATTCCAGGCGTTCTTGGCTGAGAACGGGATAAACTCGAATAAGAACGTTGCTCTCTTTGAACGACAAAGCGTCGAAATCGGCAGCCCCTTGAAAGCGTTTCCTGAAAATATATTAACAGTTGAATTAGGATTAAAAATTTTTTACATTATACAAAATTTTGTTACAGTTACTATGTACTTGTTTTTATTTTTACTTTTGTCATAGATACATTCTTAAGAATATGCTTTGAAATTCAGAATAATTTACAGCAATTCACAAAAGTTCAAAAGAATTCAAGAAATAGAATAGAAAGATCAAGAATTATATTAAATTTCATGTATGTACTCAGTGAAAATTACAAAATGATCGATTCATCTGTCTGCCTTCTATATAGAAAAGAAATTTCATAAAGCTCTGCGCCTTAGAATGTCGCAAATCTCAGATTATTGACACTTCTCTTTTTCGTTATAAAAATACACCCCTGGATTCTCGCATATATTCAAATTCGTCAATAATAATATAACTGGACCTGGAATCCACCAAAAAAATCCTGATAAATGAGAAAATAAGAAGCTTAAATGCTTTCTCCGAAAATAACATTCAGAAGCTATTTTTCTTCATCATTCGTCTGAAACTCATTCACTTTTTTTAATTCTTTTAAATTCTTTTGAGTACTTTTGAAATATTTTGAATTCTTTTGAATTCGTATGAATTATATTCCATTATTTCCAATTCCATTCAATTATTTCTAATTTTCTTAAATTCGTCTTTTTGGACTATATTGAATTCTTTTAAAGACTTTCAATTCTTTCAAATTATTTTGAATTCGCTTAAGCTATTTCGAATTCTTTATCCTGTGGGGTCTCGAAAAATTTATCAGCCCCAGGTCTCGATTTATCTTAAAAATCCGACTCTGGAGAGGATGTCGATAATAAAAACAATAGCATTACTTTTTCTGAGCTTTACAATTGTTTTTCTTGAATAAAATCTCGCGTACATTGACTTGTATATGTAAGTAAAAGCGAAGCAACGTTGTCATTATCGACCACTGAGACCTCAAAACGTGCAGTGTAAACTGCTAACCGCGCGAGTATCATTAATTGTGAAATATGAATGGCACATTTATTATTTTTTTTATTTATTTTTTTTATGTCAATGAAAAGATGAAAAAGAAAAAGAAAGTAAAAAGGAAAGAATACAAAGTCAATGTGGATATATTAAAATTCCAAGCAAAAAAAAGTACATAACCATGTAAAGATAAATATAAATATACCTATTATATTTATAATACACTATCGATCAGAATTCTAAGTTCTCATGTTGTTAAATGATCGTTAAAGTTCTCTTAAAACTTCAATTACATTAATGATTACACTTTCTTTAAAGTAAATTGAAAGTAATCAAAATAAATAAATAAAATATACTTTTCGCTGCCTTCCATTTGCCCTTAAATTCTTTAGAATTATTTAAAATCTTTTGAAGTTCTTTAGAAAATCCGCTGGATATCTTTAAAATATTGTGTAATCCCTGGAAATCCCTGTGAAATCACTTGAAATCTGTTGAAATCGCTTAAAATTTCTTCAAATCTCTTGAAATCCTTAAATTTTTTATGACTATTTTACGTTAAATGTTTCGTATTATATTTATATAAATAAAAATAAGAGATTATATAAAAAACAGAGCATATATTTTTTCATCACTCACCATGAAAGCTTCGCGAAATTTGTTGGACATGATGTTATAGAGAATTGGGTTGATTGTCGTTGATACGTAATAAAGAACTCCAGAGAGATAAGTGAAAAAAAGATAGAGAAACTCCTCCATCGGTCCTTTGGAACTCATATGGTCATCTGAATTTGTACCGTATATGGCAATTAGCCTCTGCACGTGAAATGGGGCCCAGCAAATAAAAAAGGCCACGACTACAGCCACTGTAACAAAACATAATTTTTATTTATCCAAGATTTCAAAAGAATTAAAATTATTAATAATGTAATAGTTTAGACGCTCTAGAGGGTTTCATGATGTAGATATTTGACAAAACAGGGGAGGTGGACGGAGGAATTTTACACAAATCTAATACCTTCTAATTTCTATTTTTCATGATGAGAATGTAATAAAAAGGGCGTTAAATTTTGCGAATAAAACCTTAAAGTTTATAGACTTGTTTTTCACATTCCATAGTTGCAGGGGGTCAATACGTAACTTATTTTCTCACTTTTCCCTTGTCAATTGTCATTTCACCTTTTTTTCACCTGTATACAAAGTCCACATATCACATAGGACATTTCAGCTAATATCAGTCATATTATAAAATAGATAGGATGATTGTATTGTTCGTCTCTGGGGTAAAACTTGGAGATCTTATTCGTGGAATCATAAAAATTATAATCGATACGAGCTCATTTATAATTGCAGTCTATTTTCATTTTTCCATTTAGAAATGAATATAAAAATAATAAATTGTAGGTTTTTTCGACATATTCAGTGAACTTCAATACAAGAACAAAATTACAATTTCTAATTTATTTATTTGTTTTTATAAATTAATCTATAAGTATTTATAAATCTCTTGAAATCTTTGAAATTATTAAAAATCTTTTGAATCTCCGTTTACGCATTATCGAACGGAAACTTTTCGTCAAATTTTACTCGTGAAAGAGAACTTTACAAAAAAGGTAACTGATGAGGTACGATTAGAAGGTCCTATATAGTTCTCGCCTTCGCATTAGGTGCCAAATTGAAGGACGTGATCTGTTTTCTTCATGAGGACATCTTGATGATTACATTTAGAAAGACTTTGAAATTTATAAAAAGAGTCAAAGCTCTTATTTACAGTTTCTTGAAATAAAATTTAGGAACCTAATTCATCCGATCATTCGTACATATTATTAATAAAAATGATGCTTTTCGATATATAATATATTCTACTTGATTTATCTGACCGTGACATTTGATGTTTGCAAACAATTAATTTTTCCGATTTGACGTCAAGTTGACATTTGTTTCGGAAAATGTTGTCTTTCAATCGCAATCACATCGCTGTGATTACTAATGACAGCCTGTTCCGTCGAGACATCGACTGAAAGGTTAATTACTTGGGAAAAGTTCTGCATTTAATATTATGAATATTATGAAAATTCATTACTGAGAATTTTAAATACTATTGTTTAATATGTATATTTTAAATTACGATCATTTCAAAACCGTATTCACAATTCGACTATAAAGAATTAAAAAAATTTGCCACACTTACTTAGATTAATAGATTTAATTAATTCTCATTATGAAAATCGTGAAATTTTGCACCAGACTTTTCTGAAAATTTTCATAGTGTAAAATTAAAATGTTAAAGTAAATTTTTATATTTAAGATTTTGGACTCCACATGTTAACATTTAGTTTTCTAAATTCAAAAAGTTGTTATGCCTATCCTATAGGGCGTTCAAAAAGAAACATTTTTCATCTTTAGACTTTTTTTCATATTGTGCGTTGTTTGGCTTCTAATTTAAGTTTTCTTTCATTTTTTTGGATTTTCAAAATGTTATAAGTCTTTCAATTTTTTTTTTATCCAAAAAAGTCATTAGGAAGAATTGTTCAACTTTTTGAGTACTACGAATATCCGTGCATAGAATTTTTAAATTAAAAAAAAGTGGTATCAAACATTTTCAAAACGCTCTAACTTTTTAAATTTTTATCCAAAATGGCTGGCCTACGAACTTGACCTTCATTTTAGGACACTCAAAGAGTATACCAAAGGCCAATCCAATCGGTCAATTCTTTTGAAAGTTATCGTGCTCACAAACTAAAAATCTACAGACAGACAGACAGACACTTTCGTAAAAACATGTTTTTCGGGTTCAGGGGGTCCCAAAACGTGGACATTTGACAAAAACGGGGGGGGTCAAATTTTACACAAATCTAATACGTTCTCTGATGAGAATGTAAAAACGTCTTTTTAATTAATGACAAGTTGCTTCGAATTTTAATTATACTATGTTAATTTTTTTTCAGTTATTAATAATGCTCAATAAAACACTCTCACCTTTAAAGATGTAATGACCTTGAGCGTTGCTCATGGTTTGAATATTATAAAGTTATATTGAAAAGAGAATATAAATATTACCACATTTTTGGGAGGCGAGATGAGCTACTCTTTAATTTTTTGTTAATTGACGCGGTTCCTTTTTATTGCTTGCATTAACGCATCATTGCGAAAATCATTTAGGCCCTGAATCTCTTTCGGAATATATAATTAAATAATAGAGTTATCATGTTTTCAGGTTGTCATTTTGTGTGAAACCTATTAGAGTTTTAAAAAAGAGGCAAGGCGTATGTTAATTTCAAATAAACCGATAATAATATGTATTTTTTGAAACAATAAAAAATATAATTTTTGCTTTCTTATATGTAGAGGAAGCTTTGTAGGGATGAGAATATCCAAATCCAAAAAATAGGTTGTTTTGAATATACTTCAAGTGGAGTATATTCTACTCTCTTAATTTGAATTAGCAAGAATTTGACTAATTGAATTAGTACCCTTGTACCCTATTATATTTGACTTGTACTGGGACCTGGGCGGGGCCAGCGGAACGTATTTTTTCAGCGTGGGTAGTAAATCAACTGGAATTAAGGGGGGGCGTGTGTTTCATAATTTTGTAAATAAATCAAGTATATCAGAACGCTTGCGCGCGTATTATGAAAATCGAATATAAAAATTTAAAATAACAATAAATTTTTCGGATTTTTTACTGAAATTTAAGCGTGGGTAATTACCCACCCTAAGATTTTTAGGGTGGGTAGTACTACCCACCATACCCACGTCTTCCGCCGGCCCTGGACCTGGGACATTTGGGCTGCACTTCAGGTAGATTTACTCCGCTTTCTCATCTTATGGTGATGACTTTTTTCCGTTGAATACTCTTAATCACTTTTTCTTCCAATCATCTTTGTTTAATTTTTATAATTGATTCGACGTGGAGCAAACTTCAAACTGCACAAAATTACTACACAATGAAAGGCTCGCCCGTAGAGGGAACGGTTCGCCGAGACGTGTGCAGGAAACGCTATAAGTAGAGCCCGCGGGTAAATTTAATTTGATTTAAAATGATTTAAAAGTATTTCGAGACATTCCACTAGATTTCAATGGCTTAAAAAAAATTAAAAAGAGGAATTTTAAAAGATTTCAATATATTTCAAATGATTGTAAGGAATTTCAACGGATTTAAGAATTCAAAAGAAGAGAGTATTGAGCAAATAAAAAACGTACAATACATGATGCAAAAATAATCTCGTGAAACTAATTGTGAATTATTATTACATTCTGTTTACGACGATTGAAAAAAAAAGCGATTAGCATTTGTACTTTATCCACGAGTAGAAGTCGTTTATTTCGCTCAAATTCATGAATGAATTTCATTTAATGAACCCCATAATCTACATTAACCGACAAGTTTTTTTCGTTAAAGGTTTAAAGGCGTCTACACTAAGAAAAAAGTTTGTTTGAATCAAACAAACGTATCATTAATATAGGGTCAATCAAAAAATATCTTTGAATTAAAAAAAATTTGTTTGAATTAACAAAAATTTGTTTGATTCAAAGAAACTTTTTTTTAATATGATGAAATCAATTTTTTTTGAGTTAAAGACAATTTATTTGAATAAAACAAATTTTGTTTAATTCAAAGATATTTTTTGAATGACCCTATATCAATGATACGTTTGTTTGATTCAAACAAACTTTTTTCTTAGTGTATACACAATTTTATTCAGACAGATGAAATGTAAATCAGATTTCAATTTCAATTCATATAAATGTCGAGGGGTACTTATTCTTATGTGAGACTCTTCTAGGAAAACGAGAGAAGAAAATCCATGTTACATTTCTCAACCTTATTGATTCTGGCATTTTACGGTTTGATTTCAACAAAAAAGAACTAGCTGTGAATTCTATCTCGGGTGTTCCATTTAACTGTATTTATATTTTTTTTGTGCTCATTCGTTGAGCACTTTGCTTCCTCATTATGATAAAGTTGCAAATGAATTTGCTTCCTCATAGAGGAAGCATTAACGATTTGCCTCAATATTTAAAAATATATATAATTCTTTTTTCTCGAAACAAAGAATCTTTCGACCTCATCATTCATATTTTTTAATAAAATTTATTTATATTAGATTACTAAATTTATACGATGCAAAAAACCTTTTACTTTTTGTACAATAGCTTTAAATTTTAGTTATTTGAAAACAAAGATAAAAACGAAATTTTTCAAAATTACAAATAAAAGCATAACTTCTTTAACATTAAAAAAAATACATTAATCATTACATGGAAAAAAATAGTTATCGAAAATTTCCTTGACTGTTATCGACTTTACGATACGTCAAAATATTTAAAATATTTCATTACCTTGCTTTTTCTAAAATCTGAAGTATACTTTTCGTGAAGAATCTTAAAACAGTTATCGAAATTTTCATTGACTTGATCGAGATGTTGAGAGTCAATGAAATACGAAAAGTATTTCAGATTTTAGAAAAAGGTTATGAAATATTTGAAAATTTTTGACGTATCCTAAAGTCGATAACAGTCAAGGAAATTTTCGATAACTAATTTTTTCCGTGTAGGTCGATCGATTCGTTTCGAAGCAAGGAATCCTTCTTTCCTTTACATAAGCTTTGAATTTTGATTATTTGAGAAGTTGTAGTCGAAAAATGAATTTTTCATAACATCCTATTATTAAAAGGACATACGTATCGAATATCAAAAAACTGTAATGCTAAAATGCGTGGACCCGATTTCTTATTGGTCAATACAGTTCGTGACGCGTCGTATATTGATAACATAATCGCGGGCGAGGCGGGAAATTTTAAATCTTTATATTGTACAAAATCGCTTAAATTAAAAATAAAGACAACCCGCGCACGGAAGCGCGCGTTCGGTCTCGTATAAATTGAAAATTCGACTTTTGATGCCTTCATAGCGGGGCGAAAGTGTCCGTTTCAACTCTAGGGTAGAAAATAAAAAACAACTGAACAGAAGGCATCAAAAGTCGAATGAAATAAAAGCAAACATTTTTAGACGATTACCTTTTTCGTAAAGGTACACTGGAACCCCCATTCGTGCGACAGTTCGGTATGTGATGTCCCAGATATGGGGTTTACAAATTTGTAAACATTTCAGGGTCGTGAGTATCGGTATTTCCAACGTGGGGCAGCGCGGGCTCCACGATGATGCGCATGCGTCGCGTATGGCGCGATTATATGATTTGCTACTTTTGAAAGTTTTCGTCTGATTGGACAGAGCGAACTAGAAATGACTAGCAGACGACATGACAGAAAACAGAATCAAATTTTATCCGCTTGGGCTATAGGGTACTTCCCACTTTCTAACAACGGCACTGCCGAGCTCGTGGTACCTCTCTTTCACCTCTTCACCACCCCTCATCCATATTTGGATTTCCACTTAAATCAGGAATCGGTCATGCAGGAATGGGGGTTCTAGTGTATATTTCTTCATTTTACATCAAGTCTAATTACCCACTTTTCGGGCATATTCTCATATTATGTGTACCTATATTCATATATGAACTATATAGGAACACATGCTTAATACTATGTAATTAATTGTTTCTTAAATCGATAATACAAATTTACATACAACACATACAACTACACAACACCGAAACAAAAAGGTAATAAATTTTAACGGCTGATAAAATACGAGGTTACTATCCAGTTTGAGATTAATGGGCTTAATATTTCTAGAACTACGTCTATATTGGACAAAATACCTCCTGCTATGAAATTACGTAAAATGACGATCGATAATGTGCTGACACGAAAATTTATTTAGACAGCTAACTTTCATCGACAAATAATTTCTCCATTAGATGTTCACGGATGAGAGGCGATACTAGGGGATTATCCTTCTTTATTAGTCATTTAAAAGTAAGAGCCTTAATTTAGTGATACGCGCCTTAAGAATCAGACTTATGTGATATGGAAAAATATCTCTTAATGAACACATCACCATAATTAAACCATCTAAGCCGGATACAGTTTATATGTATAGTTAATTTTTTTCGAATTCTGGTGCATTACAGACTAAACTACGGAGAGACGATCGATTAATTTTTCATAACTCCTCACAAGTTTTGATAGCGACGCTATACATTCATGTAAGATTTTTATGCAATCCGTTTTGATTAAGATTTGAATTTGAACATCATTATACTTCAAATAAAATATGTATTTTTTCACCTCCGACAATTTTTGTTGTGAATAGTTTTCGATGCGAGCGATATTTAGATTAAGATTCTTCTGCTATATCGCAACAATTAATTCTAGAGGTTATATTGCTTGAAACTAAAGTTAGATCAACTTTTGAAACATAAACGAAGTGTTAACTCTGGAATTTGCGAAATGTGAGTTCCGAGCTTCACGTATCGTGTTTGATGGTGCAATTTAAATGCCAGTATTCGTATTCCAATCGAAAATTAAATTTTTTATTCATTTAGTCTCTCTCGTGAATTTACATTGACATTTTACGGAGGATTTAGTTTTTCAGGGCAAGTAATGTTAATTTTAGTCAATCTCTCCTTATTGTCAAATATAAAAGAATAGAAAGATTCTAATTAAGAGTTAATTCACTATAGATGATTAAAAAGAAACGTAGAATTAATTATTTTCAAATACGAAGACTTCCTCAGGGGTACTAAATGCGAAGGTCATCTTATGGATCAATTTTTTTTAATTGACCACAATAAAGAAATCCCCGAGTCTACGAAGGCCAATATAAGTAGATAGAAGAAAGTAGTTAATTACGCGATTAGAGGCGACAATGTATTATCAGTGTCTTCGAAGGTGTTAAGAATTCATTTAATATAATACTTGACCTTTAATAACTAGGCGGTGGTACCTATAAAACTCTTATGTAATTGAATCTTTATAATCGTTGAAATTATTTAATCTTTAGTAATAGAACAAAAAACTCTTCTTCCTTTTTTATTGATAAAGGAGCAACTAATTTTTAGAATTTTATTTTTTGAATATTTCATGGTATTTTTATAAATTTTTTATTTTTATGTTTATTTATTTATTTTTTATTTTTTATTAATATAAATCAAAGCTGAGGTAAGAAAGTAAAAGGTTTCATGTGTCTTAAGTAATCAAATAATCGTGGGAGGGAGGTAAAATTTTATACAAATCTAATACCTTCTCTGATGAGAATGTAAAAAAGTCTTTTAAATTACAAGATCGTAACAATTCGTAATGTCATTATCAAATAGGTGATTTGAATTATCGTTCTATAATTATACCAGCAGTTTATAATCAGTTCTCGGAATAGTTACATGCATTTCGCTATAAGATCATTATTCCGCAATTAAGCGATCAATTATGCTTCTTGTTGTTCCCTCTCGCGTTCAAAGTGTCGCTCCTTATAGCGTAATTAAATTTTCGAGCGATTAATTAGAAAACTTTCTATAAGATCATATAAAGCTTTTATATATATATATATATATGTTTATATATATATATATAAAATTATAAAACTAGATTCAATATTTTTAGAAATAGATTATTGCGAAACTGAATGACTGACACTAACGATTATGTCAAACAACATCAACAACGACGACAATGACAATGACAATGACAATGATCTTTAAACGTGAAGATTTGAAGAAATCCGCAAAAAAAATGTTCACACAAATCCAAAATACCTTCTCACTATGAGGAAATTTTTATTTATAACTCTGATATTACTTCTGGCATTTAAGGTCGAGTTAAACGGCCACTCTGAACTGACGATTTGGCCGGCAATATCAAACGAATTAACTTTTCATACTATTATATATATCACTTATGGCGCCAGTAGGAAAATTTCATCGATTAATATATGCGATGAAAAAATTATGGATAATAAGAATTATGGATGTGGAATAGTGAATGAGCACTTGAGAAGGCAATCGTCAATTGTCACTTTGTTGACTAGTGAGCAATAATAATATGTCTGTCAATAATAATATCATTTAATATCATTGAATAATAATAACTTATTGGATACTCAATTGTACTCAAGTGAATTACTCAATTCATATACAAAAATTGTCATTCACTCTTTAGAGAACATTTTTCAGTAATTATGTTTCTCTCCAGCGAATCACAAATTCTAAGGTCGTTAAAAATCCCTCACAAACTATAAAATTATCGAATTTTGAATAACTTTAAGTGAAGCTATTCAATAAAATAAGAATACATAATATAAAAATAAACTCACAACGGACCCTCAAATCGACTTTTGATGAGAGCAAAACAATACTATCTACAACGAAATTCGATTCCTCATGTAACACGTGTTTTAGTAACGTATTAAATTATCAATTCCAGATGCGAATGAAAGTCATATCATAATGCAATACAGTGTTTCATCACTAAACTCTCAAAAGCGTAGTTCCGCCCACGGATGTAATTTCTATTGCGTCTGCATTAATATTCTTTGATAAATAGTGTGGAAATGTGCCCAATTTAGCCCAGTTAATAAGTGGGCGCCAACTGGGGCCCAGTTGGGCGTCCCAGCTAAGAAAAATGAAATTAATTAAAGCACTATATTAATTATAAGATAGGCGGAACGCAATCTCAAAAAAATATTGCAATTTTTCAGTTATTCCGGATTCCTAATTATAAAAATTAAAGCTAATGAAAAGAAAGAATGTTAGCATTCTGTTTGGGTTTATACCGGGCATGCCAATCTTCCACAGTGGGCGTCCCCATCAAAATCCCAGTACAACACTGGATACGTATATATTTGTACAGTTTTTTGCAAATCTGTAATTATTCCTAAAAATTATCTTGTAACATTATAGTAATATTATCGTGACTTTGTTTTTTACTTAACATTAAAATAGTAAACGCGTATTCACTACGACTAAAACGAAAAACAGAAACAACTTGTACTACTTATCATAGATATTTTCATTCTATTCTACTTCTACATAATTTTTAGCCCCTACTTTGAAGATCTTGAATATTTTTAATTCCTCTTTAGACACTCCTTAATCTCTAAATTTGAAAAATAATTTTTCTATCTCATCTCTAAACTCTTTTTAATCTCTAAATTGCAAAATTTAAACTCTAAAAACTCTAAATTTGCAATTTATAGTAAAATAATGTATCAATACTAAAAAATAATAGATTTTTTTTGAATATTTTCAAGGGCAATATACTTTTACCAGATAATCTATATAATTATGATTTTAATGTTCCATTACTCATTGTTGTTGAATGAATGTTTAAAAAAAAATTTCAAAAGGGGTGGGAAATCATTGTGCTCTGACTAAAAAATTTTATATGCCCTTCTACGATCCGGCGGTTCAATTTAATATTTGTGTATGCTCGGATTGAGTATACCCTGGAAAAAATGTGGCACCACCATCTCATGAGCTTAGGGTAGTGGTTTAGATTATAGACGTATAGCTGGATTTCGTAACTCCTAGAAATGTAGCTGTGTGAGCTACATTTCTAGCAGTGTTGCCTAAATGTCTAGCTGTTTTAGTTAAATGTGCCATCTAGAAATCATCTAGGTAAATTAACTAGGTAATTTAAAATTAATTAATTAATTAATTTAATTAATTTAAAATTACATTTAGTTAATTTAAAATTAACTAAAACAGCTAGACGTTTATTTACAGCTAGAAATGTAGCTCACACAGCTACATTTCTAGGAGTTACGAAATCCAGCTATACGTCTAGCTGGGACAGATAAACCATTGTTTTCAGTGCACCTAGTAGACCAAATTTTTCTTGCTGGATATTGAATCTACCTCGGAGACTTCTGCCTTCGGTGGAATTAGAATATCTTATTGTTCTATCGTTGAAAATGGTATAATTTCTCGAATCAACGAGGTTTCTGCGCAAACATTAGGGAAATTGATTCAGAAGATGTGATCGTCATCTATTGCCTTTCAAATAGTTCAAATAAAAGATTCTATATAGGTTTAGTGTTCTTTTATTTATACCAAGTCGTAAAGACGCCTGAAGTTAATGCCAAGTTTTGAACCTTCTGTTATATCTTCATTGATGTTCTTATATCATACATCACAAATTTTAAGTCTTACACTTTTTAATTTCGTATATATACATATATACTTATTTAAATGTTATCATCAAATATATCATCAAATTATAATCAAATATATACTCATATGGTAAGTATATCACATACCCTTATTAATAAACGTTTAAAATATTTAAAAATTCTACTTTTACACTGAAAGAAATTTAGTAGCAATATTTGCTATATCAATATTCATAATTGATATAGTCGATTACGATTTGGGGAAATCGTGTAAATATACAAATTATTGTTAGCATACTTACGAAACTTTAAAATTCTTGAAAACAAAAATTGGTATATTCAATAGCAAAGATTGATATTTTATGTATTATGAACGCAGAATAATAAAAATTGATAATGATAATATCCAATAATATAAAAGCATTTACAGAAATTACTAGCTTGAGTTAAATATTAGGCTAGCCAGATGCCCTAGCTGATTTAGCAGGATTTATCCTGCTTTTTTGATGCCGTCCTGCTAAACCTGCTGAACCTTCATTTTTCCTGCTTTTTTGTTTTATTCAAGGTTCATTAGCATTTAACGTTTTTTTAAATGTATAGATATTGGAGAAGATTTTTTATTCTGTTTTATACTTGGAGAACACTTTTTTTTTCAACTTTCGCGCGCAGAAGTGACAGAAATAAGCGAATATATTCATTGGTCACTGTGCAGCCTATTCAGTTCCCCCCCCCCCTTGCAGTCTACGCCCGCGATGAGCTTTTTTTTTTTTTAGGGAGTTTGTCAGTGGGTATCCTGCTAAACTCCTTTGGGCATCTGGCAACCCTAAATATGTTAATAGAAATATTCTACAAATTAATATAGACGCTAACAAAACTTATAAGCTTCAGTTGAGGAAATTGTAAGTCACTATATTAAAAAATCGGAATAGCTCCAGCAATAATCTCCCGAGGTCAGCCGAATTCGCCGACCGTATAGTGCTCACGATGTGAATCGGAGTTTCGGAGAACTTTGTGTTTCAATCTAAGCACCATGCCGTTTCTCACAAGTGCAAACTTTTCACCAATTACTATATAAGGAACCTTCAAACCTCTTCTCTCACCGTGATTTACTTGCGATGCGTGTATTTTATGTTTATGTGTGCGTAATATGTATATAAGTTAAGGTTGAGTTAGTATATAGTTATCTCTGCGAATCTATGTTCATAATGTGTGTATTTGTGTGTTATAATTGTGCAGTGTGAATTGACGGAGATTCACGATGGGTTACGAACTTATTCTTTCTCTTTTCTTATTTTCGTCTATATTATTATTCTTTTCGAGTGACTCATAATTTTTAATATAGACTTTATCAAATTTCAGAATCCTCTTTATATATTACTTTCTAATATAAATACCTGATTTCCCTAAATCGTAAAAGATTATACTAAATTCTAATATCGATTTTAACGAATTCTGGTATTAAATTTCTTTCAGTGTATACTATTTTCGTAGTGTTTAGTCTTACAAATAATACGTTACTATAATCAACCATCCAATTTACACTGAGAAACTCTATGTTAGAAAAATTACTAATATAGATAGCAAGTTGGAGCAAAATCCTTAAATTTCGACATTTTAATATAATACATAATAAGTTATACTATTTTCATAAGAAAGTTTCCTATTTAGTAATAGCAAACTTTACTATTTTCTGTAGTAAAATTCGATTTAGTAAAAATTATTAGAGAAATTAATACATTGTACAAAAAGAATAGAAGTAATTATTATTTTAAGTAATATAATATACTAAATATGTAGAAGAAATCACTAAATGATTTAACAGAAAACATCAAGTCTTGGACTGAGCGCAGCCGAGCGTATCCGATGTGTGCCGATTGTATCCGACGTGT
>CAJFCP010000151.1:300944-313255 GCA_904066005.1 Synergus itoensis | reverse complement strand
ATAGAGACTGAAACCATGGCAGAAATCTGCATTACCGACTGAGGGTAATTTAGTATGTAACAGTGTAATAGATCTTGTACCATTTGAATTTGTATTATTTGAATTTCCCATCATTTGGTGTCACCACTACTAACCTCCTTGTAGTACTGACGCATGCGCAGATTGTTTCCCATGTGTATACAAAAAGACCGCCATTTCCTATTGCTGCGCACATGTCTACTGCGCAGCTTGCATTTTCCCTCCAAATAACCTGCGTCATCCCCACAAAAAAAGTTCAAAGGTTCTGGCTGAGGCAGGTAAGGTAGATCAGTAAGTAGGGTAATGTAGATCCCTGACATATCGACTGAGGTTAATCCCTGAAAGGAGTGCGCATTACCGACTGAGGGTAATATACCGACCGAGGGTAATTTAGCGTGGAACAGAACCTTGCTCGGTCGGTAAGTGGCGTAGAACTCTCATAGTTCTAACTACTATTTTCCTCCAATTTAATACGATTTATTTGATTGGGATGACTGAAAAATCTCGAAAAATGAAATGCACGATATTATAAAATCACTAATATTGAAAAATTGCCGAGAAAAAGTGTAATAAATTAAATTTTTATTTAATATTTTATTTAAAGATTTTACTGGAAACCATAAAATGTTTACAAAATTCATCCAATGGTTTTATGTATCCTTGATTTATTTCATTATTATTATTTCGTCTTATTTTCTAACTTCAAGGCGAAAGAAGATTGATATGTTGTAGGTGATTTATTATACGAGTGGGGTAAAAGTAAATATCAATAAATGCAATAGGCTTCGAAAGGTCGTAATCTATTAATGGTTGATTTCAATTTTAAGAGGTTTCATATTTCAAAAACATCTTTCATCAATATTTCAAGCAAGGCCTGAATCTTGTTTAATGAGACAAATTCAAAAGATTTTATAACGACAAACATATATTAAGGGATTTAAAAGTATTCAAAAGGTCCAGAATTATCACAAGATTTCATGAAATTTCAAGAAAACTTTAAAGGATTTCGAAATATTTCAAGGCATTTCGAGATATTTCGAAATGTTTTAAGAGACTTCATTGACTATGATTATTAATTTTTCACAACTTTGAAAATACAAGAGGTGTAACTGAATGAACCTATATTCCATGATGATACTAATATTATAATCGCGATACCGCAAGTGCACGTTTTATAAAAATGATCTTAGATTATAATTAAATTTCAGTATTAAAAATTCGAACTACATAATAGGTAGATGAATATTTTTCAGTTTGTTAGATATGAGTTTCTTTTTCCTTGACTAAAATAAAATTTGTAAAGATGTGACGTAAGTGAAAAGGATATTTTTAGAAATGTTCCGTGTTAACAAATTACTTTCCAAGGGTTGGTTTGCTTTCATATTTGAGTTCCATTTTTTTCGATTTGAGGTAGTTATAGAGGCACTTGCTTTCCAAACTAGCTCAACTATTCCTTTCAATTACAACTCACTTAAATTTTTCTTCTTTCTGGGTTATTGCACCTCTTCAATTTGCTCAAATAAGCAGAAAAAACTTTTAAAATATATTCTATTGGAGACAAGAAGATTTTCCTTAAAATTTTTCAAGAAAACTATAACTATAACAAACTATATTAGGTACTATTTATTAATAGTATCTTTTTTATACCACTAATCTCAATATACATTTCGAAACATTGACTTCTGTTGTATAAAAAGCACAAAACATTGGGGTCATTTTTATCTTGGTACATTTGTACGTCTAAAGATATAAATGCATAACGGAATTGCTGCCCAGAAGAGTGAAGAGAAAATGTCTAGAATCAAAAGAAATCGTCGATCTTTTAAACGATTTTGGGATTTATTCTTGAGCAAATCAATTTCCTGAAATGAAAGGCATTTTTCGAATCTTCTCCGTGAAGAGACTAACGATGTGCATCCCTCTAAAATTCATTCAAGCAAGAATCGCGATTGTCAAATGAGAAATTGAAGTTCGAAAAGGTAACAAAAAAGTGACTAAGAAAAGGAGTCGAGACCATCGATTCGCTGAAGGTTCATCTGTGTGATAAAAAGTGTTTCATATTCTCTGCAGATTCGGGAAAAACCTGAAATTAACGAAACGAGATTTTCATCCGCAGATGAAATATAACTAAACAATGGAATGAGTCGCTTTTAATCTGATATGACACTGCAACCTAATATTCAGTTTCCATTTCAAGAAAATCACAAACCTCACTCAGAGAAAATCGCGTTAATTAAAGTGTATTTTTTGTCAAACATTTTCATGTATGCTCTTTGAAATTTATTGCATGCTGGGAAAATACGTAGCTTGCATTATTTGTAAATTACAAAAAGTTATTGTGTCAAATTTTACACAAATATAACACACCTTCTCTGATGAGAATGTAAAAATGGATGATTGAAAATAATTCTACAGAAAAAAAAAATGTTCTTATTTCGCTTAGGTATGTTTCGAGGTGTCTCTAATGCAATCTATCATTAAACTATAGGTACTACGAAGTAAGCGATCCAGTGCACTAAGCATGCAACGTCGTCACGTGCCGTCGCTTCTGCTCTGATTCTCCCACTTCGTGGATGCAGTGGCTCATGATGTCTCAGGACTATGTATAACTTTAAAGTGATTTATGAAGCCTTCTTCAGAAAATATGAATTTCAGCTTTTAAACAGTTACTATTAATTATAAGTTTATTTTTGCCATATAGAAGAAATAAGATGACTTAATTTACCATTTATATAAAATAGTTAAGATTCACTGTGAATGAATTTTTCCTGGAATTTAATTAATTTGACCATTTCACATTGTAACTTTTTTAAAGTCAATAACAGTATGTATCTTTTAACCTTTTAAAGTATAATTAACATAAAAAACTGGGTCTATTTTCACCGGTAAAGTATCTCGCAAAAAAAAGAAGTAAAAAGAAAAGTAAGAAAACAGTAAAAAGTTTCAAAAAGTAAGGGAGCACTTCTTATAAACTCGCCGCTACACTGGATAGTGCTTTGAATTTCTTTTAGAATGTGCGTGTTTACGGTCTTCGAGAAACATACTGTGCTTTTGTACCTGTTGCGTGAGATTACTGACCGCGATAAAAGAGGTGAAATGTCAAGTTTAAGATGTCTGGATCGAGGGAAGACATTGTCAGAAGGCAAAACTTGCTTTCATGGTCGACATTGTTTTTCTTATTAATGAATAATCAATAAAGCAATTGATACACTTGATATTCGACCTTTACACATCACTGAATCCATGTGATATAACTTTGTCACTTCAAAAGCAATGAAACCTAATTAAGAATAAGTGCAAATATAAAACACACAAAATTATGAGTATCACGACTTTGTCAATAGCGACAAGCGTTTGTCTCTTAAAAAACATGAAAGCTTCATTAAGGAAGTGGATTTTCCAGAAAATTTACATCATTCACAAAAACTTATGCATTGATTGCAATTAAAGACTGCAGTATAAAAGAATTATATTATAGAAACGTAATAAGGAAGTTCATTAGAAAGAATCTGAAACAAGAATTTTAAAAAACAGTCATCAAATTAACTATTGTCGTAAAAAAAGGTGATAGGTGATTTTTTTCATAAAAATAGCTGACAAAAAATTGAAACAAACTCAAACCAACAGAACACAGATATACTAAAAAATGTTACTAAAAGCAAAAAAATCAAAAAAATGTAAAAGAATTATAAACAAATCAGGGCAGATTCAATAAAATTCAAGGTGAATTGATATAAGAATTGAAAGCAATTCGATACCAATATGAATTTTCAAAATTTTTAAGGATTTAAAAAAATGTCTTTTGCAATTAATAATATTTTAAGATATTTTGAATGATTTTAAAGATTCTAAAGGATTTCTAAAGAATTTCTAGGGATTTTAAAAGGTTAAAATTTTCTTTTTCAGGATTTCAGAAGAATTTAAGAAATTGTTAAAAAACATTTCAAGTATCAATAAAAATATTTTCAACTTTTAAAAATTGACTTTCCTTATTATTTTAATTATCCGGAAAAAATTTTTCAAACCCTAAATGTTATTATAGCAATATCAATAATTTTGCAGATGATTCAATTTGATCAATTGAAAAAAGGTGAGAGGTGAACAATTTTTAAAATAGGTGAACAAAATTCAGATAGGTGAATTTTGAAAAAAGGAGATTGATAATTTTATGGCGTTTATGGATTGAACATTGAGTGATCTTTTAATAGGAACTTTCTTCAATGTTTACCAGAAGTGACACTTTTAAAAAGGATTCACCGCTCGTTAAGGCGAATGATAGGTCATAGAATATTCATGGAAAATGATAATTTCTTTACTCATATATCAAAGTGCATTTCAAATAGGAGCTACACATTTTTAACCAGCAATTTCAGAAAACAAAGTGTTCTTTGCAAATGAGAAACACTCCATAAATTAATATAGAGAGGAAATAAAATAATTCTTTTTGTTTCAAGATTTTTTTTTGCATGAAGAATTTGTTTACACTTGGCCGGTCGTGAATGGAGATCAAGAAATTTTTATAAGTGTTATAATTTGAGGATACCAGTCATTATTTCAGAAATCTTCCACTAATGCTTAGCCGGACCCATATCAATTTTTTCAGCATAAAACTGGCCGAAATGTAAACCCGTCGAACTGGTCACAATCCGCACCTGTTTCGAGGCCACTCAAGGGTATTCCAGAATAAAGAGAAACAGATATAATCCAAAAGAATGCATTACCGGATGCAAATAATTGATTCACTGTTTACTTCGGGCTCTAAACGCAATTCTGCAATGATAAACATGCACTCCGCACCGAACGGTAAAGTAAATAATGAGGAAAATTATTTTTCGACAGCCTTTGTTCATGTCTCCATTGTTAGAATTACAATTTTATTTCAAGGGTAACACAACACAATAAAAGAATGGTTTTTACTTTTGTGAGACTTTTATAATAAAAGGGCAAATTTCTTCCTTATCGAACTTCTATCCTTAAAAAAGTTTCAGTTCACCAATGATAACTTTTCTCTAATATAGAGTGTGACATGTACTACACAAGAATAGATGGAACTTCATCCTAGGGGAATTGAAATGTCGCAGATGATACTTTTATGGCAATTCATCGGCAAAATTTTTGATCAATGAGTACACAAAAAAACAAAGTGTCAATCTAACAATGGAGTTGAAGTTTCAGACGTACGTCTAGATGAATTTTTTTTCTTTTTCATCAAAGATTTCTCATCAAAAATTAAAAATATTGTTTGCAAAAACACTTCACATGTTTTATGTTTCAATAAGCAAATTACTGTAAATAAAACAGTTTTAAATTATTCAAAAGATCAGTAGATACCTATGAGTTGCATTCATAACAATCTGAGTGATATTCACGAAGCGAGCGATTTTTACGACGTCCGACTTAAGAATTCTTTATTCACCGATCGTAGCAAGGGTCACTGTCCCACGAGTGGTTTATGTGTAAATATTCAGAAAGCGAGGTGCCCCGATTTTCTTAGCCTTGCTACATCACCTTTGACACTATGTATGTTCGGCACTTTTCATTTCTACCACGAAAATAAGTAAAACAATTTTTCCAGATCAAATTTAGTGAATTATAATGCTCTAGAGACCTTAAGGTATTTATTACCTACTTTTCTTTCCATTGAAAAATTTTTATTTTGCAAAGGAAAATTTATATTTTGTAAATTTGACTTTCATCGCAAAGCAAGATCTCAATTACTGAGTTGAAGTTTCAGACGTCTGATCTGACGATTATTTTTTTACATTTATTGGAATACAACAAAAAAAAAGTTTCCACTGTTCCCAAAACTCAAAATTTTTATTTAGCAATTTTAGAGAATTTAGAGGAATTTTAAAGAGACTTTAAAGAATTGCAAAAGATTTAAAATAATTTTAAGGAATTTCAAGGGATACTAAGATATTTTTATTGATTTTAGGAATTTAAAGGGATTTTTAAAAGAGCTGAAAAGAGTTATCAATAGATTTTTTTTAGAGATTTGAAGATATTTCAAGACATTTACAGAATATTTAAAATTTTTTTAAGAATTTCAAGTAATTTTTCATTTGATTTACTCCACAATAGAATAAATTCCTTAAAATGTTTTGAAATCTTTTGAAAATCCTTAAACTGTTTTAAATTCTTTTAAAAATCCTTTCAAGTTTATTAAGATATGTATCTTGAAATTCCTCGAAATCACTTAAAATCTCTATAAAATCCCTTGAAATTTCTGAAAAACCCGGACAAAGCCGGGTAAATTTCTACTGGTAAATAAATAAAAATAAAATGATTTTGGAAATTTTTTTTGATATTCCTAATCCAATAAATGCAAAAAAAAGTGAAATATAAATGTTAGTCAGACTAGACGTCTGAAACTTCAACCCAATATCTCAATTTGCGATACGTATAATTACAATTCACATTATTTTAATTAGATATGCATTTTGTGCTCGGGGCGATTCTATAATTGAAGGGAAAAATCATTCCAGTTTCGGATCAGAAGTGGACCACGCCCTTCAGTTTTTCTTCTTCCGCATGTATGACCCAAAAATACACTTTATACCGGTTCGAATTGGTCGCTCAAGAAAATGCCGAAAAAGAAATAAGATTACTGCCGAATCCGAGGAGAATAACAAAAAACGATTTTGCTTTTACGTCCCCGTCTTTCATGGTATTTATTCCAGTTCTGAAACCATGAAATCTCTAAAGTTATGTAAAGTACATAGTTATGCATTGGAGCATTTTTTATATGAATTGATGGTACTGTGACTGAATTTTCATTTGGCTTTAGTAAGTTGTCTCTTAATATATATACATTACAAATTCACAAATAGGTTTAAGTCTACACTGCCGGTAGATTACGTGTTTTTTTTTTAAGTAAAGTTAAAAACTATCAAAATTCTGCTTAAAATGAGCTCATGACGAAGTCAATTTGTCAATTTTTAAATAAAAAGTATTGAAAAAAAAACGTCAAATCACCGATAGTGTACGTATACATTTTTTAAAAAAGGTTAGAAAGAATTTGTTATTTGCACAGATTACACATACTTTTACACATTATTGTTGCCATTACTCATGATAATTAATCGGAGAATTTATTAAATATAGTAAATTTTAGTCTCAAGTGTTGTCGACGTGATTGCCTTATTCAAAATTTACATATCAGAATCATAAATTGAGTTAAAGTTTGTCTTTACATTCCACGATACGTTCAAATTTGTCTTCTTCTGCAAACCCTTAACATCAATCACCTTTCGCACTCAATGTTTTTTTGAAAAGGAAAAACAAAACCAAACTTTTCAGCAAAAATATATCAGCTTCTGAATAATTTAAAAAAATTTCGAAGAACATGCATAGTGTATACTGTTAGAAATTTCTTTTGGAAATTTACGAAACATGTAGTGGAAGTTTTTTGTAGTCATCTACATGTTTCGTAAAATTACGAAACGGTTCGTACATTTCAGTGGCGTTAACGGAATTTTCAATAAAATTATGTAAATAATTTCTTTGACTGAAAGCATTGGAGCCAAAGAAATACATTTCTTTGGATCCGAGATTTTTTTTTCTCAGTATGTAAAAGATATATAGATATACAGATATACTGATTGCATACACTGAAAAAAAAATTTAGTAATGGCAACTAAAACGTTTTGTTGTCCAGTTTTTGTTGCCTCAACCAAATTTTGGTTGTCAACACTAAATTATTTTGTTAGGCCAACAAAATATTTTGTTGAACTAACCAAATTCTTTTGTTGGGTCTTTTAGTTGGCCTAACAAAAATGTTTTGTTGGCTCAACCAAACAAATTAGATGCACGACTACGCATGCGTGTCCGCCAGCCCTGACTTATATGATACTTTGCTGGGATTTTTATAAAATATTCTATGTGTTAGATTAGCCGAATGGTTTAAGTTGCATTCGATACGTTAGAGGTTAGAGAAAATTTCTTTCCGATTTTTCGTATCGTAGAAAGCTTGCGATAATATAAATAAATATAATTTAAGTAAAAATAATATAAAAATCATTTAAAAATAAGCTAAAACAGTTCATTAATTGAACAGTACCTAGTGTCAACAAAATAATTTTTTTGGGCCAACGAAACAGTTTGGTTGGGCCAACAAAACAGTTTTGTTAGACCAACAAAAAGACTCAACAAAAAATTTGGTTGGCTCAACAAAAAAGTTTTGTTGGCTGTATAGCAACCAAATTTTTTTGTTGAGCCAACCAAATTTTGGTTGATAGAACCAAACAGTTTTCTCTGTGTAGGAATTCGATTCGAAACTAATCATGCCGAGTATTTTTGTAATTTTACGAAGTATTTTCATAATTTGCTCACTAAATTCGTAATTTTACGAAAAAGTTTTAAATTTACAAAAATTGGATCGTAATCCAGAGCGCTTTTCCGAATGGTACCGAAGGGAACCGATTCATACCGAGTATTTTCGTAATTTCACGAAGTACTTTTGTAATTTCACGAAATATTTTCGTAATATTCTCCCAAAATTCGTAATTTTACGTAAAATTTGTAAATTTACGAAAATTGGATTGTAATTCCGAATTCAGTAACAGACATTTGGAAACCTCAGTTACTTTTGAGACTGAAATGTTTCGTAAATTTCCGAAAATTTTTAATAGTGTATTATACATAAAAATGACAGATACTAATAATAAGCGAAATCCAGTTTTATAAATAAATATATACAAGTATACATTCCGATACATTCGAATTACTTAAAATTTCTTGAAAACGTTTAAAATTTCTATGAAATCGCTTGAAATACTTCTAAAATCCGTGGAAATTCCTTTAGATAAATTAAGAAAAATCATGGACAACGATGGGCTTTCTGCTACATAATTTATTTTAAATTTTAGTGTTTTAATTGCTCGATAATCTTTTTCAACTGTTTCATTATAATTCAATCATGTGGAATCTTGGAAAATAATAAACAAAGAGAAGTGAAGACCAAAATAATTGAGACTAATTGCTTTGCCGGTAATTTCTTTCTCTTCCGAAAGGCGTTTATTTTAATTGCCCTTGAGAGGAATCTTTGCATCAGTCTGTCTAAAAGCATTAAAAAGAAATATTGCTCTAATATGGGTTAGCACTTCTCTACAAGTATATTACCTGACAAGAGTAGTTTTCAACCTGAATCGTTCTAAACGTTTTTAAAAAAAAAGTTTTTGAAAAATTTTAAAAACATTGAGTCGTGTTACAAGAAAAATTTTATTTTTAAATACATATACCTATATTCTTCAAACCAGACAACTTTGAATATATAAATCTATAATTATTTCATTTTGACCGATTCGAAGTTAAAAATCAGACTTAATTAAATTTAATCTCAAATTTTATAATTGAACGAATTTGGAGCGCTTTCATTTATTATAAATATTTTTCAACAATTCAGCCCTCTAATATAATTAGAAGTAATAATGACACAATTCGAATTAGTACTTCAATATTTAAGCTTGTTTATTTAATAATTATTAAAGCTTTCAATTAAAAATTTTTTTTTTAAAACCTTAAAATAAAATTTATAAAATTGTAGATTGTCTGTGTTTTTTTTTAAATTTAAATTATTATAGCGTCGAAAGATTGCCAACGCAGTAAAGTTTATAACCTCTTCATGGTTTTGTGAGTGAAGTGACTTTTCAGTCAGTCCAAGGTGTTAATTGGCTTTCAAAATACTTAATTACTATAAAATATACATTTGCATAGATGAAATTAATCTATTACATCAATTTTGAATTATTATTGAAATGCTAATAAGATTTCAACTTTCACTTAGTGACAGAAAACCAATCTAAAAAAAAGGAATGAAATAACAAAAGCATCACTGTGAAAAGAATGTATTAGATACCAATATATAACGATTATTATTAAAATGATAATATTATTAATTAATATTAATAATAATGTTAACAATAATATTATATTATATTATTTTTTCGTAAGAAGAGAATTTAGAAAAGGTTTCAATATTCAAGAGAGCGAATATACTTTCATATAACGTGTAGCTTGAAAGAAAAGAGAGGATTTGATAACACAGAGTTGATTTTCCATTATTTCCACAAGGTTATATTTATTTTTGGAATAAATTTATTTTACACTGAGATGCGGACATTATTCTCTTAAAATAAAAAAAAAGTACACGAATTTCCTCTAAAAGGTATATATCTCACTATCGTCTCTTGTTTCGATAAAAAGTTTTATCAGAAAAATAATCAATAAAAATCTGCCCACTTCGCGGGCCATGTTCTTATTACACGGTGCGCTTCGCGCTCCGAGATGCGCGCTTGCTTGGCAATCTTTATCGCTGCTATATACTTTTTTTTTAATTACTTTATTTATAAATGAAGAAGAAAACTAATTTACTTAAGGTTCTATCGACCTTAAGGAATATATTATTCTCATCAGGGTACTCGCGCTTCGCGCTCGATATTTTATTTAACCCTCCCTCTAACCTCGCGCTTCGCGCTCGCCTTTGTTTTTTTTATAATATTTTGAATGGTAAATTTGTAGATCTTTTGAATTCATTTTTTTGGTAATATTTTTTCATATCTTACGTTTTTAGGCGGGGAAATGGATTTAAAAAATTTTTTTAACAATAATTTTTACGATTAATACGAAAACTAATTATCCTATCAAAAAATGGTCAAAGGAGAATTTGTAGATCTTTTTAAGGCCAATTATTATGTTTGTTATCATTTTCTCTGCATTTCGCGTTATTTGGCTCAAAATTTGAATTTTCGATTTTTTAAGGAAATTAGAAAAGTTGTTATGCCTGTCCTATAGGGCATTCAAAAAGAAACATTTTTCATCTTTAGACTTTTTTTCATATCGTGCGTTGTTTGGCTTCTAATTTAGGTTTTCTTTCATTTTTTTGGATTTTCAAAATGTTATGTCTGGCAATTTTTTTTTATCGAAAAAAGTCATTAAGATAAATTGTTCGAGTTTTTGTACACTATAAATATCTGTACATAGAATTTGTAAATTAAAAAAAAAGTGGTCTCAAAAATTTTCAAAATGCTCCAACTTTTTGAATTTTTATTCAAGATGGCTGGCTAAAGAATTTGATCTTTCTTTTAGGATACTTAAAGAGTATACCAAAGGCCAATCAAATCGGTCAATTCTTTCGAAAGTTATCGTGCTCACATTCGACACATTCGTAAAAACATGTTTTTTGGGTTCAGAAAGTCACAAAACGTGGAAATTTGACAAAAACGGGGAGTGTGAAATTTTACACAAATCTAATACCTTCTCTGATGAGAATGTAAAAAGGGAGAAATATTAATCCAAAAGTGCCTTATGTTATTTTTCAAATGACGTTTCATTTTTTGGAAGAAAATAAGAATTCCTTGTCTAGAACAGAGGGGAAAGGGAAGCTAGTTTTAAATGTTTATTTTGAGTTTAAATTATCTAATTCGCTTGTGAGATGTTGCTAGAAACTGGTTTATGTAAAATCGTGAAAGGTGGCAGAATGAAGTTTATAGTAAAATAAAACAAACATGAAATTGATTGGGTTGGTTCTCTATATTCGTGATAATCTCAAAAAATAAAACCTTTTTTAAACTCACTCATGTTTAAACTCATATTATTAAATTACGGAGAAGTCGAAGATGACCTTTACATTAAATTTCAGAAAATAAACTAGAACACCGACTAGGACTCGATAGCCTTAATCTTGTGATCTATTGATCATAATTGATCTGTTCTACACTTTAATTCCGAAGTAAAAAAGTACTCAGAATGCAGTCACTCAATATGCGTAAGGAATTAATCACAAATGTAAATCTTAGAATTTCACTCAAGGCCATTCGAAATTCTACACCAGCAAAGTAATACAAGTCAATATTTATCTAGAAAAGTGTTTTTTAGAGTTAGAGAATGCGTCAAATATACACAAATCGATCTTGAACGTAAAAAAGAAGTTATAAAAATATCAATGATTATTTTTTCAGGTGGCGAACTATATTACACTCAATTCGAGCGGTGTATAGCATAATATCAATCGCGTTTCTAAACGTATGTTTGACATAGTTCTTATAGCAGAACTTATTACAGCGTAATATCCTCGTATTACATTAATCACCATTCTTTAAGCATCTGTATCAATATTATTAAATTAAACCAGTGAACCAGTGAAGATTTCTTGGTGTCCACTTTTCCAACTTTTCACTTTCGACAGTAAACAAACATGTACAACTTCACAGAAAAAAAAAAGTCTTAAATCAAGCCCAAAAGTCTAGTTTTTGTTACAATTTAAGTCAGTTTTTGGGCTTAAATTTAGTTTTAAG
>CAJFCP010000151.1:276548-295944 GCA_904066005.1 Synergus itoensis | reverse complement strand
TTTTTTGCGATTATTTCAGCTAATATGCAAAATTAAAAAAATGTCTGAAACAAAAGTTGTAGACCTCATTGAAATACACATTTTTTGTTTCAAACATTTCTTTCTGTGAATAATATTTTCCGAGAAAATCAATGATACATAGATTACAATCGTACCTCCATTGGTTTCGTTTGGTACTTACTTACACTTTTCACCCTTTGCCATTTCCCTTTGCAATTTCCCTTTACCATTTCCTTTGCCATTTCCCTTTACTATTCCCTTTGTCATTTCCCTTTACCATTTCCCTTTGCCATTCCTTTTGTCATTTCCTTTTACCATTCCTTTTGTCATTCTCTTTACCATTCCATTTGCAATTTCCTTTTATCATTCCCTTTGCCATTCCTTTTGCCATTTCCCTTTAACATTCATTTTTCCATTTCCCTTTACCATAAACTTTGCCATAACCTTTAACATTTCCTTTTGCCATTTCCCTTTACCATTCCATTTGCCATTTTCTTTCACCACTCCCTTTGCCACTGGCCATTCCCTTTGCCATTCTCTTTGTCATTCCCTTTACCATTCCCTTTATCATTCCCTTTACCATTCCCTTTGCCATTTCCCTTTGCCATTCCCTTTACCATTCCCTTTACCATTTCCTTTTACCATTCCCTTTGCCATTTCCCCTTGCCATTTTCCTTAACCACTCTCTTTGCTATTCCTTTTGCCATTTCTCTTTCCCATTCCCCTTACCACTCCCTTTATAATAATTTTCTTTTACAATGATTTCCATTTAGAATGTGAAGAGCCATGGTATATGGGTTTTTTATAAATGAAAATCGTTATATTTGATTTTCTCGAAAACTATTATTTGCAAAAAAAATATTTCAAACAAAAAATGTGTATTTCGATGAGTTATATAACTTTTGTTTGAGACATTTTTTTTAATTTTACATATTAGCTGAGATAAACGCAAAAAACCATGATTTTGTGGGTTTTTTATGGTTTTCGTCATTAAATTAAAATTTGCGCCAATTTTCACTATGATATTCGTAATCAGCGCATTAAAATACGTAAGTATACATAGTGTCAAATGAATCGGAGGTAACCACTACTCGGAACTTTATCAAATTTCAGTAAATTTCAAGAGGTTTAACAAATTTTAAAGAATACTAAAACGTTTTTTTATTGTCAAAATATTTCAAAATTTTGAAACTTTTTTAAATGTTTTGAAATTCCTTAAAATCACTTGAAATCTTTAGAAATCCTTTGGCATGTTTTTAATAACTCTGAAATTTCTTGAAAATTCTTTAATTTTTTCATATTCTTTCAAAATCCTTTGACATTTTTTAACTTTATTAATAATTCCTTTACAATATTTACAAATATTTTTAAATATTTGAAAGTCCTATGAAACCACATAAAATCTCTTAAAATCCTTTAGGAAATCTTGATATATTTGAAATCTTATAAAATCTCTTGAAATATCTTTAAATTTTCTTAAAATCACGTAAAATCTTGTGAAAATTTTTGAAAATCCTTAAATTCTTGGAAGTTCTTTAACAATCCTTTAAAAATTTTCAATATCATTTAAAATCCTTTGAAAAAATTAATAAAATATGTAAATCTATATTGTAAAAATATGATGAAATCGAAGTCGAAAAAACCTAACGCCTTTTGCGGCAATCTGATTCGTCGTCGCGTATAAGTATCGATAATGCTTTTCGACAATCAATGCTTGTGCGCACTCATTTGAATTTGATTTCATTAATCATCATTTTATCACGAGTCTAAACTCGAAATATATCGAAAATCTTGGTTTTAAAAAAGCATTTTTATAGTAATATTGAAAATAAACAATTAACTAATTTATTATGACTAATTAATAAATTAATTTAATAATTACTTAACCAGTTTTTCAAATAATATTGTCCAACTATAAATGCAGTAGTTTTTTTAGAAATTGATATTAAGGTCGATAGAACCTTAAGTAAATTAGTTTTCTTCTTCATTTGAAACTAAAGTAATTTAAATAAAAGTATATAGCAGCGATGAAGGTTGGTAAACGAATGCAAGCGCGCGAAGTGTGATGAGAATGTGTGTTCACAATGGCACCCATAGTTTAAAAAAAAAAAAAACCACAATTAAACATCAATACAACTGTAAACGTAGTTAATTTTGAAAACAATCTAACAACTATTATTTTTTATACAGCAAAACACATGTAATTATTTAATTTAGAAAATATAAGGAAACATTTTTTTTAAAAACTAGGGGTGCCATTGTGAGCACACATTCTCATCAAATTCGTAAACGAATTTGATGAGGATTCGTTTACCAACCTTCATCGCTGCTATATACTTTTATTTAAATTACTTTAGTTTCAAATGAAGAAGAAAACTAATTTACTTAAGGTTCTATCGACCTTAAGGAACACATTCTCATCAAAGACAAATAATTATGTTCTTATAATTTTCTCTGTATCACGCGTTATTTGGCTCAAAATTTGAATTTTCGATTTTTCAATAAAATTGAAAAAATTGTTACGTCAGTCATGTAGGGCGTTCAAAAAGACATATTTTTCATCCTTTGACTCTTTTTCATATCGTGCGTTATTTGGCTTTAAATTAATTTTTTTTTTTTAATTTTCAAAATGCTCTAACTTTTTTAATTTTTATCAAAAATGGCTGGCCAACGAACTCGGCCTTCATTTTAGGACCATGTTTTTCGGGTTCAGGGGGTCACAAAACGTGAAGATTTAACAAAAAATGGGGGGGTCTAATTTTACACAATATAATACATTCTCTATGATGAGAATGTAATAATGATTCCGCAGAATAGTTTCAGAAATTTCTATATTCGACGTTTATTTTTCTAGCATTCTTGATTAGTTTCAATGGAATATAGTTGAACAATTTTAAATTGAAATCGTTTGAAATCGAATAATTTTAAATGCAAATTATTCAAATGCAAAGAGACCGATTTTAATCTTAAATTGCTAAAAATGTTTCGAAAATTCAAAAGTCGTAAAATTTTAAAAATTAAAACCAAGACCTTCGCAGTTAAATAATTTTTTATTAAAAATCTTAAAAATTAAACAAAAGAAAGAACTATTTTATCCATTTTTAAAGCAAGAAAATAGATTTGCATAACAGGCTAAATTTCTTTTACATACATAAAGCTTACCGGTTATCATACTTATTTTTTATTCCAGATTTATTTAAATTACATCTGGACCCAAAGAGAATATATAATAAACTTGTCGTTTATAAGTAAATGAAATCTAATGAACTTAGGATGACTAGATATATAATACAACTTGTCCTCGTTGAGAATTATATATTTCAACAATAGGACGTAATTTCACCTTTACTTGTTTCGTGACGAGATTAGATCTAATTCTTTATATTATATGAGCCGCCGTTATTTATAAATACAATCAGATTTTTATTGTCGCGTCTTAATATTCAAACGTAGTGAATTTTTTTTTCTTTTCATGTATTATTTATTTTAGATAAATATTCTCTTCAACTCAATATAAAGGCGACTAACCAAAAATAACAAATACGAAAAAAGTTAAAGATTATTAAAAATAATATTTTTTTAAATATGTATTTAAAATATAGGTATAATTATTTACAATTTTTTTTACAAATAATGTTTAGTCACAAAGAATCTTTGTAAAAAATGAAACATAAATTTGAAGCAAGATTGAAAAACATCTCACGCATATATTTAATATTTCTGAGCAAATGATTAACTTACAATTGACCTATCGATAATTTGGGTTAACGACACATTGACGAAATCGTTTTTGATAAATAAGCTGCATGTTATACACAGATGAAAAATTTGTGTAGTTATCTTAAAAAAAAAATCCTGATAATTAGTGATAATCCTTAAATCTTTTTCAGATAGTAAATTATTTTCTCTATTATTTCCAGAGTTTCTCTCAGGCAATATTTCCAACAATTGTATGTTATTAGAATATTAAGGAAAATTTTAGGAAAAGGAATGTACAATTTTTGAAAAATAAAAAATATCTGGTTGTAGGGAATTTAATTAATTTAATATAACCATCTGCCGAATTAGTTTAAATAAAAAATTTAAAAAAATTTTCCAATATTGCAAGAAAATCAGTTTATGTTAGAATTCACAGGAGTGCAAAGTAAACAAAAAACAAGGACGATAAACATCACTAGAATCTGAAAAGAAAACTTGAACATCTAAATTGGGTCAAAAGTTATAAATTGCAAGAAAATAAAAATATGGCAGAAGTCACAGTAGTGAAAAATGTGTTTTTTGTTTATAATAAATTAATATAAAAAAAGGAGAATAATGCGTAATTCGTAGACCTAAATTTTGAATAGTTAACGAAATTATGGTATATAATATTGGTGGTAATCATGTAGACGCGAATCGGAGGATGAAAAGCATGATTCTAAACACATCAAGTCTATTATGCCGCACCAGGCCGTGAAGGCAAGCTTGATTAGAGTTTATTATGTCCACAGAATTCGTAGTTCAACGTTAATTTTTTACATAAAATTAATTAAATATTTATTTTTAAGTCTATCGATATCTAAAAATAGGCAAAATATTCTTGAAAACCCCTAGTTTGCATTTGGTCAAAATTCCTTCGAATTATGCTTTGACTTTGATTTTAGTGGTTTGACTTGATGATCAAATTAATTTTGATTTTACTTCTATGTATTTATTGTTTATATTTACTTTAATTTGTCTACTTTTAATTTGTCGAAATTATCATTTTACATGCTTTTCATTCGCCTTAATAATTTAAGATAAGTCGAATGATATTTTTTTTTACAAAAAGTAGCTTATTTGAATTATTTTTGCAAAAAAAAAAAAAAGTAGAACCGAAATCATTTAGCAGTTCTTTCACGAGTGAGACTTGACCTTGGGGTCACGACTCAGCCTTTCAGGGGAACTATAATGCAATACGGCGATCCTTCTTGCGAAAATGGGTACTTCGCGCCGAATGGAACGTACCTTTATCTACTCCCTTTTCTCTGAAGAACCGACATTTTCTTCATTTCAGTATACGAAAACTTTTATTAAATCAAGTTAGTTTAACTTCATAGTCCATACTGCGTTGCAATGGTGTTAGTATTACAAAAGGGTATGAAATTCTACAAAGAATGCTATATCATTATTTTTGTTTACATATAATACAAAACGTCGATTAAGAATATGTCCAGATAATTAAATAATTCAGACCTTTCAATAAATCATATCTACCTTAAGAAAATAATTTAAAAATTTTATTTATAAATATAATAAACCATAAAAGACGAAAAACGAGAAAGAATTATTTTTTCTCTTACTTTTTTATAAAAGAACTTAGTTTAATTACAATTACTGTAGACATGCGCATCTTGCCAATGAAATTGATGTTAATTAAATTTATTACAGGCACTCTGGATTCGACCTTTGGAAATATCTATACCGAAGTCCACAAGGTCGAATGTTAACGATGCCTCGAGTGACAGCACATAACAAACACTGGACCATTGTTGCTCCTATGGTTATTAGAATAATGATCTCATTGGTTCATCTATTTGTTTATTTCTCTGAGTTTATACGCTCACTGTGTGCAAATCTAACTCACCAGAACTCCTGCAGCTGAACATGTAATTTAAAGTCTAATCCAAATATACAGATCTCTTCATTATAATTTTCCACTTTTCAATCAAAACGGAATATAAATTTACAATTATAAAACGATCTCAAAAACATATTCAATAAGTTTCTTTAAGTCTTCGAAAGAAGGTCATCTTAGTTTTCTGATACTATCAGTATACAATTTATTTTAACAGATAAGGAAACTTGCAAACTCTGAGATTTTCTCATTTTAATAAAAATCACATTTATCATTTCTTTCAATTTCTAATTTAGGAGCTGAAAATAATTTCTAACTGCGAGACATTTAATTTGAGACTTAATTTAACATCATGAACATAAAAAATTTACAACTTTAGAAATTTTTTTAAATTCCCTCACAAACTTTAAAATCTCTTAAATTACCCAGAAATCTAAATCTCAAATGTACTTTCTCATTTTTTTTTAATCTAAGAATTTTAATTCTAAGAAGGTTTTTTTACTCTTCTGAACAATCTTTCTATGGCATTTACCTATATGATTTTGCCGTGAAACCCTCCAAGTTAATCTTGAAACTTTGTCAAAAAAAAAAAATATATTCAGTTACATCTTTCCCCTTATTTTCACTTGCGTAAAGGACCAAGGAGAAAACAATACCCCATTATGATTCAAGGGTAAAAAGTTTGCTAATGACATAAAGCCATACATCATCAAAAACTCTAATGATAAAAATGAAAATTCCTATACCTTTAGATTACGTAACTTATACAAAATAAAGAAAAAAAATTCATCTCAGGATAATTAAATCAATTTTCTCATTGAATGGATGATGGCGATGGTAAACAAATATTTCCCACCGAATGTGAATACTTTAATGACAAGTGAAACCGTGTGAAGTGCAGAAAACAAAAGTCAAACATTTCTTTCGTAATTTCCCCATGTCCCCATCTCTCTCAGAACAATACCAATAATAAAATAAAAATTATAAAATGCATTTTACTTAAAATAGACGTTCTTTAATATTTTTGTACATAGTACGTACATCTCTTGTTTCAAAGTTTGAGCGAAAAATCAATTCTAGTCGATAAAACGTATACATTACGAAATATTATAATACACTATAAAATTATAGATTATCATTTTAAAAGTGCTTAAATCTATTTCATAATTAATTAATTATATAAAAATAAGTTTGAGCAAATTGATAAAGAGTAAAATAATCAAAATAGTTCAAAGCTCGAGGTATTCATATTTGGTTACACAGTATGGCGGTATTAATAATTATTCACTGATATGACCTGGAAAATTTAAATTTACTTTATAATTACTATTATATGTAATTTAAATGAGGAATAAACTTATTTATCACCTGGAAGTGATTCGAGACACCTTCATAAGGATAAATTCCCCCAAGAATGTAACGATAATCTCCATTATGTCTAATTCTATATTCTCCTGGTAGCACATCTTCTGGAATATCCCAGGTAATTGTTACTTTACTGGAACCAAGTACTGATGATATTCTTGACCATATGAATCTGCAATTACAATTGATAATAATTTTAATTTGTTTTAAGCACATTTCATTTTGTATTAAAAAAATAGATCGATAGTGGTCATAAATCATAAGTCATGGTCATAGATCAAATGATAATAGATTCGTCCTAATAAATATAATCGAAAAATAATAAATTCTCTAATTAAAAATAACATACTTGGTTTCCCAATCGGCATCCGTTGCTACTGTAATCCAAGTTTCGTCATGATCCAATCTCTCAACTGTCAGAAAAGACATTTCAGTCATCAAATTGTTTCTGGGGTGACCCGATACCTGTATCAAATAATAAATAATTTTTTATCGTCTTCATACTATCTTAAAATGCATAAACTGTTTCACATAACTCAGCTGAATGTGAAATTCAACATTTTTGGCATTTTTTATATTAGGAAAACAATTTTTATTTATTATAATAGAATAGTTTATTAGAATATAACAGGGCAAGAAAATGATGGAAATTAAATTACATAGTTTAAAACAATACTTCACCAAATACTAAATTAGAGAAATAGTTTCAAAACAATGAGGAATTATGTTTAAAGTGCTGACAACAATCCCTCGTAGATCATAATTTACAATAAACCTTCATAATTTCCTCTTTCTGTTCCCCGTGTGGATTCTCATCCTCTTTTTAAAAAATCAGCAATATTATGAAGTGCATCGCTCAATGGCTTGTGGAATGGATCGTTATGTTGGAAATGAAATTGCTCGAGCTTGCGCAACCATATACTCCCGAACTTGCCTGAACTCAATTACATCGACGTTTACGTAAAATTCTTATCCAATCTACTTAATATGAGCATCTCATAGATCACAACAATCATACGGATTTTTATCCCCTTTACTTCATTCTTTATTCGTTTTGAACTTCGTAAATATGAAATAACTGACAAGAAGAGGGCGCACTGAGAAAAATGGATTGTATCATTTATGATCTTGGAAGGTTAAGGAGGTTCTACCGTAAAACGAATTAACGGTCAGAAAAGGATGAAACTTGAAACATAGTTAGTTAAATGCATAAAAAATAATCAGACAAATTTTTAAGATTCCGGGGTACCTAGGAGCTAAGATATTTTAATAAATATTTTCCGTCATTTAACATGTACTTCATTGCATTCAATTGCAGATACTGGTAGAACTTCCTTAACTATGGGTCAACGATCTAGATATTAAATCGTACAATCTGGATATTAAACCGTATAATCCAGATTTTAAGTTTTATAATCCACGATTTTAGAATTTAACATCCATATTATTCGGTTTAACATCTAGATTGTACGGCTGAATATCTAGATCGTTGTCCCATAGTTAATCTTCCAAGATCATAAACGGTACAATCTATTTTTCTCAGTGCGCAAGTTGTTTTTTTCTATTGATTCATATTTCTTGTAATGATAGATAATGAAAGCCCTAGCGAAAGCTTCCGATTAAAATTCATTCCGAATCAATCTGAATGAATTCGAGTTTATCCAATTTTTCCGGAAACATTCGGATTGATTCGGATAGATCGGATTGATTCGGATTGACCGGATTTATTCGGATTAATTTGGATTGATTCAAATTGGCGGATTCATTCGGATTAAAGGTTCGGATTAAAAGTTCAGATTGCTTTTGAATGTGTTTCAGATTAATTCGGATTGAAAACTTTCTTCGGATTAGATCGGAATGAATCTTTTTGGTTCGGATACAAATTCCGGAATGATTCGGAATGAATTTCAATCCGACACTTTTGCTAGGGATGTATACTATTCATTAAAGATACTTACAAAAGCCACTGTTATTGTATCCCCGGGCCTCGCGAATTTAGGGGGTTGCTGAATGCAATCACCGAATTCTCGACCCCACTTTGGTGTGTCAAAAAGAACTGGTGGAACAAGGCTTATTAACTTCTTCGATGATAAATCTTCTGGATCTGGTCCAGGCGCGACTGGTGTCTTCTAAAATTAATCAATCAATTAATATTCAATTAATTAATCATATTACTCAATTAATTATTACAGTTTTTTTGATTAAAAATAATTATAATGTCTCGACCGAAACTTTTACTCCAAGGTATTATTTTATGTGCAAACAAAAGAAGAAAATAGATTTCTTTTTTTCTTTTTATCCAATTCATTGTATTAATACTTACAAGAAGGGCAGCTGCCGTCAATTCCTTGTATTGTTGTAAATAAATAGGTAATGTGTAAGGTCCAAAGATAGTTGATGCACCCTCGTATCTCTGGATCTAATAATAATTTTCTTTAGCTGAATAAGTGAACTCAAGCATAAATTTATTGAATACATATTGCCTTAATTAAATCAAGCTTGGAGAAATCTTCTTTGAGTATTTGATGTCAATATACATATAAAGAAAAGAGCTAGAGCTTAAATTAGATTTATGATAAATTTAAGGAAATTGCGTTTCTATTTCGTAATTTTAAGATATACAGGGTGTCTAAAAAGTCCCGGGACGGTTGGATATTTCCTCAGGTAAAATATTTTTTAAAAAAGTGAAGGTCATTCCTGAAGTAAATTTCAACGGGGAATTCAATGGTGACCTTCATTTTGACCTTGAAGATGACCTTCATGGCTTTTTAAAGGTCAACTTTGTTTCTTTAAATGGAAACCCCCTTTTTTTACACCTGCAATCGATAGAGCGGAAAATTCTACGTTCAAGTATGTACCCAAGTCATAGGTCAATTGTAACGTTCAAGGTCAGTTAAAGGTTATTTTAAATTAACAATTTTTCCAAAAGGTCAGTGAAGGTCAACTTCAAGGTCAAAATGAAGGTCACCATTGAATTCCCCGTTGAAATTTACTTCAGGAATGACCTTCACTTTTTTAAAAAAATATTTTACCTGAGGAAATATCCAACCGTCCCGGGACTTTTTAGACACCCTGTATAAATTAAAGAAGATTCCGTTAATTTAAAAACTAGTTGCCGGCTATCGCAGCCGGCAACTAAAAGATCGCTATTTTATCGGTAGTCCGTAAGACAGATAACTGAAATGGATCCATCAATTTGTACTTGTAGATAGAGGAGAGTTTTCCGAGTTTACAGACTACACTGTCTCGCTGTTTTACTGGCAGTCGGTAGAACAGGAATCGTTTTTCTCTATCGAGTGCTAAACCCATATCAGTGTCTTATTTACCGACCGTAGGTAAATATGTGACCTGCTGTCAGTTACCGACTGTTAAAGTGGCGCTATATCTCTGCCGTCCCAAATTCAAAAGTCGTATCTACATATTTTTCCGAAAATGAGTTATGATAATGCATAATGGACGTGTTCCTTATGACCTGCAAATTTTCCTGTATAAATAATAATTAGTTTATATGTTGCGAAAATGCCTATTTTATGGAAAATATTTGCGTATCTTTCAAGGTCAAACATTCGAGATCTCAAAATAAATGCTTACGTATAACTACATTTGTAGCAAATTCCCTTGTATTGAAAAAATAAATAATTAAAAATTAGTTAAAGTTTAACCTTTCTTTGCCTTTATTAACAGTTTCTGTTTAATAACTTTGTAAAAATAAATTTATAAACAGAGATACGACTCCACTGATATTATCGTAAGTGCAATTTCATACATAAAAAGCAAAAAAATGTCAACTTTTTTTTGCACCAATAGAAAATTTAACGCTTATTTAATATCAAAAATCCATCTTTTACTAAACATTATGTTTATTCTTGTCAGCAAAACTTGAAACGCGTTTTCACGTCCTGCATAAAATTTCAGAAACTGTAGATACGACTTTTGAATTGGAGACGGCAGATCTATCGGTGGTAGCCATAACTCATTTAAATTTTAATTTCTTACTTGATACTCTTCAGGTGTTGTTATGTAATCAGTATAAGTGTTGCAAAGTCCAGCAACTACTACAGTCGAGTCTTTCTCTCCCCCATTTTCTTGAATTGCATTTTTGATAGTATCTCGTAATCTTCTTCCTGACATTGTCGTAAATTCTCCAGGTACTCCCGCAATGGCAAGATTTCCAATAATTGCTAGGTGTGTAGACACCACTTTTGGTTGCCACTCATAAGGCGTGCTCATCTATGTATAAGAAAACAAATTTTCACTGTTTTAACAGGTTTTAATAATCTTTCAGAGAATGGAGAAAACAGGGTTTACGTATCAGAGATTAATATAGTTGTTCTAAATAGTTAAATGAGTTAATTATAAATATATTTCTTATTCGAAAGATGGAAAGAATCTTTTTAAATTGCCAAATAAAGAATATGAGAATATAAAAATCTCTTTATGAAAAATGACTTACTCCACTAAAAAGTCTGATTTTCAGAAGAAGGGGAAAAAATTTTAAGATATTTCAAAGATTTTTTATGAATCCTTCAAATTCATTAAAATCTTTTGAATTTTTTATACTTCTTAAAAATTACTTATTTGAGTCTTTTAAAAATTTTTTTTTTTAATCTTTTAAAGAAAAATCATTATATAATAAATATATGATCTTTATGTGATCCAAAAGTGTGTAGTCCGAAATTGAAAACATTTTAGATCCTGATATGTAGAAAAGATATGAATTTTAAGATTAATGACGCACAAAAGATCGTATCGATATTTTTACTTGCCCTGCCAGTAGCCAATAATATAGGTTTCATGCCATGACAGCGGATATCCTTATCTGTAGGAGCCGCTAGGAAATTTCTTACTGCGTTCCAGAATGGATTGGAGGTTGTAGTACCTTGTTCAAAGGCGAATACTCCCGGACCATCAGTAGTTCCGGCAGCGAAACTATATCCCATTGCCGGATAACAACCTTGCACCTATAATGTAAAATAATATGATATGCTTATGTTGTGATAGGATTATAATAAATTCTTGTGGCCAAAGGCGGTTACCTCCAACACCCACAATGAACCTCAAACACAAAGCTTCCCACACTGAAAAAAGGTTTGGTTGGGCTAACTAAATTTTGGTTATTTCAATAAAATTCTTTTGTTCAATCTTTTAGTTGATGCAACCAAAAAAGTTTGTTGAGACAGTAAAATAATTTGGTTGTAATTTTCATTGGTATCAAAATATTGTTGTACCAACCCAAACTATTCAAGCAAATTATTTTATTACTCATTTTTTTTTAGTGCAACTCACAAAGCTCATGATCTTATTTTTTGCACTGTTCTTTTGCCATTCTTTTTTTACTGTTTTACATTTTTTCTTAATAAGCTGTTTTTTCTCACAAGTCGTTAATTTTATCCCAAAAAGATTCTCATGCAGAATGATAAAACACGTGGAAATTAAATGTGATGTAACCTTTGTGTGGACCTTGAAACAGAGAGTAGGTGGAGAACAAGGAAATTAAGAAAAAAAAAATATATAGAGCGGATGTGGTTTGATGAAATGTATATCTTCAAATAGGATCTTTGACAATGTTTCGTTAATGAATAAATGTGTAACATTACGATATCATCTATATATATATATGGACCACACTGATTCGCAATTGACAGGTATTTGAATATTTCTTTTATTTGTGAAATATTTTATATTTTTAAAATAAAATAATTCAAGAAACGAAACTGAATAAAGGTTACTCTTTTTACTGAACCGATTACGTGTTATCCGTGCATTACAATCCCGGAATGTTTAGAAAGCTTGAGAAAAATGGCACTTGCTAGTTGCGATAAACGTACCTCTTCGACCTTCTTTGAGGTCTCGTTGTAATAATTGACCTTCTGTTTTGTCATGTCGACAAATCTGTGAACAACACGAATCGATCCTTTCACCTCAGTCGACTTGCCACCTCGCCACAAATTCTGTAATCAAAAGAAAAATGTCAAATTCTGTTAATGAACACTTACAATTAGTCCTCTTTTCTCAATCCTATTTCGTACCACGTTTTCCATCCCCCTTTTTCCATCCGCTTTTCCAAACTTATATTCCCACAATATTTTCCAACTCCATATCACAAACTCCTTTTTACATTCTCACAAGAACGAACGCGCGCTCCGCGCGCGCATTTACTTTATTTATATGTTATAATTTATGATATTTTATTTCTTCTTTTCTATCCGTAATAAATAAAATTTTATTTGAAATTATTTAAATAATTTTAATTTTAATAATTTTATTTAAAATTTTATTTTAATTTTATATTATAAAATTTGAGTTTTATAGAAATAACAGTAACATGATATGAATTTTAAAAACTTAACCAAAGTTATAAATTAAATAATTACCACATGTGTTTTGTTTTATAAAAAATAATAGTTGTTAGATTGCTTTCAAAATTAATTAAGCTTACACTTGTATTATGTTTAATTGTGGTTTTTTTTTTAATACCACATTTATAGTTGTATACCTACAGTATTATTTGAAATAACCGACTAATTTATTTTCATGAAATTAATTAATTGTTTATTTTAAATATTTGTATAAAACTGTAAATTTATTAAGTTTTTTTAGAAGGCGAAACCTCGCTTAAACATCCAATACAACTATAAATGTAGTAAATTTTTAGAAGAATATAATTACCCACTGTTTTTGTTTATAACTCATGATACTTCATATTTCTTTAAAGTCTGATACTTCATAAACTATTGATAGAACATCTATTTTACGTTATAAAAAATAATAATTATTAGATTGTTTTCAAAATTAACCATGTTTACTGTAGTATGGATCTTTAATTATATTATGGTTTCAATTTCTAAAAAAACTACTGCATTTATAGTTGCACAGTATTATTTGAAAAACCGGTTAATTAATTAGTAAATTAATTTATTAATTAGTCATAATAAATTAGCGGAATAAGCGTTACGATATTTCGACTTCGACTCTCAATCATCATTTTAGAAATAGATCAGAGAGAATGTATTAGATTTGTATAAAATTTGACTCCCCCAGTTTTTGTCAAATGTCCACGTTTTGGGACCCCTGAACCCGAAAAACATGTTTTTACAAATGTGTCTGTCTGTCTGTCTGTGGGGCTATCTGTGGGTCTGTCTGTCTGTCAATCTGTCTGTAGATTTTTAGTTTGTGGGCACGATAACTTTTGAAAGAATTGACCGATTGGATTGGTCTTTGGTATATTCTTTTAGTGTCATAAAATGAAGGTCAAGTTCGTTGGCCAGCCATTTTGGATAAAAATTCAAAAAGTTGGAGAATTTTGAAAATTTTTGAAACCACTTTTCTTTTTAATTTACAAATTTTTTGCACGGAAGTTCGTGTTCCTTAAGGTCGATAGAACACCTTAAGTAAATTAGTTTTCGTTTGTATTTCAAGTTGTAGTAACTTAAATAAAAAACATATAGGCACAAGCGCCCCGAAGGGCGCTATACGGAGCGCGACGTGAGAATGAAAATATATGCATATTCATCCGTTTACTCAAACGTAAAATATGGTACAGGGAAATGGCAAAGGGAATGGCAACGGGAATGGTAAAGGGAAATGGTAAAGGGAAATGGTAAAGGGAAATGGCAAAGGAAATGGCAAAGGTAATGGTAAAGGGAAATGGAAAAGTGGAATGGTAAAGGAAAAAGGCAAGGGGAATGTTAAAGAGAAAAAGCAAAGGAAATGGTAAAGGGAAATGGTAAAAGAAATGGTAAAGAGAATGGTAAAATGGTAACCTTCCCGTGGTGAAGAACGTGAAGAACAGAAACCAATGGAGATACGATGAAAATCGATATATCTCTGATTTTCTCATAAACTATCACTCGCAGAAAAAAATATTTCAAACAAGAAATGTGTATTTCGATGAGATCTACAACTTTTGTTTAAAATATATTTTTTAATTTTGCATATTATCTGAGATAAACGCAAAAAGTCATGATTTTTATGGTTTTTTCATGATTTCACCATGAAAATCAAATTTGCGGCAATTTTCACTGTCATATTTGTAATCAGCGCGTCAAAATACATAAGTATATGCAGCCCAAAGAAAATCTGAGGTTACAGGATTTTGGAACTGCACCCAATTTCTCTAATGTAAGACTGCATATGATATGAATCGACACATTAACTATTTAAAACATTTACTTTTTGAAGTATGTATGTAATTAGTGTCTTATTTGAATACCGCATTTAAGATGTCTCAAAAAATAAATTAGAAGAGCAAATTATGCAATGACGGCAGCATTATTTACATCGGTACAATCCTCGTGATTGTAACAAGAGCCTAACGCAACTTTTGGCTCTACACTCTCTGAAGTCCGGATTAGCATCATAATGGCAAGGAGATAGTTTTCCAACGGTACTGATGTGACTCGTGCGTGTCGCTAGTATTGCACTGTTGCGTAGTCCTCTGAACATACAAACGCCCTCCCCCATGTGTACAGTGTATTTACAGTCTTTTCTTTACATACGCGGCCTGTACAATCGCGAATACATTTACAATTGACTTTGCACAAATACACACGACCACATTCAGCGAAAGTGGCGGAAGGCATCGTCTATTGCGTACACACACGGTTTGCGATCCAACCTCTAGATATTTAGTGACAACTGATGTGCAAAGTTGCTACTGAATATATATGTGTTCTATAATTATAGTTCAGTGTTAAATATTTCGACATAACACATTTTACATTTGAAATATATATAATTACCTATTTAAACAAGCTCACTTCATATTTCAGGCGAAATTCATATTCTTTTATCTGAAGTGATCTGCTCTTCTTTGATCTTTGGATAGTGGCTGTCCAATATTTCTTTACGCAAAGAAATAGTCATTATACATCTGACACACACCTGATACTTTTGCGATACTTATTATATAAAGATTTTTGTACAATATAATCTTGGAGAATCTTTTCAATAACACGGAGAAAAATGGAGAAATAATTTTTATTATGTGTAATGTTTTGTATCTTAGAGTACTATGATACTAGCGACTATTGCTCGAGTACAACCCAGTGGGCAAAAAGACATTGTCATCCTGAAGACGTCCTAAAGACGTCCTTAGGACGTCCATGTCAGTCCAAATGATGTCCAAAAGACGACTAATGCCCTAAAGACGTCTTTTGGACGTGAGACGTCTTTAGGACATCGATCGGACTGACATGGACGTCCTTAGGATGACAATGTCTTTTTGCCCACTGGGAAGTACCCTTTCTAAACGGTCAAGTTGTGGTTACTAGATATTTCATTCCTATATCTATAAATAAATGTTTCATGAACTAATAACATTATTCGTAACATAGATTTTATTTTGATTCCATTCAGAATAAAGTACCTTTTGTAAAGGAAACCTTATGTAGTAAACCTAATTAAAATTTATTACTGTGTATAAGATGCGTCGTGTAATGTGTAATATTCTTCGCGTTTAGAGACGCTGCGAGTATAAAGTAAGTTTGAGTCTAAGAATCGTCTTACACTCTGTCCCAGACAGTTTCAAATCTCTATTGTGTACACTCGAGCGTATGACGCAAGCGCAGTAACATTAGCGCCAATGGCCGGTAGGTCGCCAGTTTCATAAGTTTGTAATATATATATATATATATATATATATATATATATATATATATATATTTTTATGTTTATATATATATATATATATATATATATAAACATAAAACTTTAATATAAAAAGTTTCGTAAACAATAAGTTTCCAAATTTCAATTTTCGCCTATACAAATATTTTTCGAAGCGAGTGAGCGTGCGATTATATGTGTAAGAGTCCGTGCGAGTGATTGTGTAACTTAAAACATAAATTAAGTGCAGTTATCATATTTAAAACAATTTTTTTTCCAAATTTTTCATTACATTACATTCGTTAAAACCCGATCTTTCACTGAGTACTTGACTGGCCAACCTTTCGTTGCTCTATCGCCAACCGTTGATTCTAAAGGCGATCTTATAAAGAGTCCCAGACTGACCAACCTTTCGTTACTCTAGCGCCAATACAATCTCTATAAGATTGCACCTCATAGAGATGAATTATTTGATTGATTTTATACTGAGTTCTAGATTTCTACTACTGGTCACCAAAATTTCAGCTTCGATTTCTCTCCGTGAAAGAAAAGTTTGAGGCACGTGTCCTCGAGGACACGAGGACACGTGCCTCAAAAACGAGTAGGGAGTATAATTAACCAATCAAAAACGTATTCACGTGTATTATTCTGAATTGTGAATTCTCTGAATTGTGCTTAAAAGTAATAACGTGTTCTGTAAGGATGTAGTTAAAAAAAAGAAACTAATGAGAATGGTATATATATATACTTTTCTACGAGCAGCGATTCGTAAACATAATTTTTTATATTCTTGAATTACACCAGAGGACGAAAGTTGACACACATGTCCGTCCCATTCGTCATGTTGTATTTCGAAATATAAGTCATACATTTTTGCTTTCATAGGAAATATTTCGGAAAGAGGTGTAATCAGTTGCAAGAATATGATGTAACTGAACAAATATCTAAGAATCGCATTCAAAGTAGTTATTTTATTAAATAATAAGTATTGAAGCCTTTACGGATTTCAAACTCATTTTCTTTACCACCTTTTCCAATCTACTTTCCTCACCCCCTTTTCCATTACCCATTTTATCAAACCCTTTTTCCATGTGTTTTTCGAAACCCTTTTATCACACAGCTTTTTCACACCTTCTATTAAAAACTCATTTTTTCTACCACCTTTTTTAATTAATTAATTAATTTACTTACTTTCCCTATCCCCTGGTCCATTTTTCTTTCTCCTGTCACATTTTCCAACCCCTTTTCCCAACCCCCTTTTGTAAACCCTCTTTTTCAAATCTTTTTTCCCATCTCGTTTCTCTTTTTATTTTTCCTACCCTTTCTGATCCCTAACTCAATCTCTTTCTAACCACTTCTTCAACCCCCTTTTCCAAGTTCTTTTTTTATCATTCGCTTTTTCAAACTCTTTTTTCCTAAACCTATTCCAGCCGACCTTTCCAAACCACATTTTGAATGTAAATAATTTCTAAGTGTTCTTTTCATGAAATTTGGTTCAAAGTCTATTGTATCTTTAAAATTAAGAGTGTGTTCTAAATCAAGTGCGTGTAATGCTATAGAGCAGTTTCCCGTTTTTTATTGTCATAAGAATGGTTTTCTGTTATTTATTTGAAAAAATCATTGCAAATAAAAAATAAGCTTCTATATAGAAATAAATCATAAAAGTGCCACTTGAATAAAAAATACCTTAGAAAAAATTTTGTAACATGTACATATGGGAGGAATCGATTAGTATGAATGGTTGTAAAAAGGAGATACAAGTCGACTTACACTGGGAGCGGACATCTTTATAGGTTCACACGAGGTGCAGTTATAGTAAATAGTAATATGGCAGTAGAGCCTTCCTTCAATTGACATTGAATCTCTTGCCATTGGTAATTGGTTGACACATAGATCGAAGTAATTGATTTGCGTTCAAGGAGACCGAAGATACGAGACTGTCTCGATCGACCTTTAACGTTTCTTCGACTGCAACAATCGTATACCGAAACTTCTGTGAGAAGCTTCCACTGTTCTAGTCCCTTCAATAAATGAAAAGGTGCAGCCCCTGCGGTTTCACTTTATAATTTATTTATATTCTAACGTTTAACTAAAGAAAACATCAGTCTTAGTCGACATTACAGAAAACGTTCGATCTGTATTTATCATGTGACAACAAAAAATTTATAATAATAAAGTATGATAGATTATCGTTCAGTCATTTACTCGTTCAATGCTTATTTTTCGTCTCGTGATATTTTCTGGATTTCAAAAAGTTTTAAAATATAATTAAGTACTTTAAAAAACTACAAAAAAATAAAAAAATTTCTTATGTAAGTAAACAGAAAGAAACGAATCCAGCTCGTATATTTTTCCTGATTGAGATTATAATTTAAATTATATTACTAAAGCTAATGTAATTTTCTTAAGCAATCGATTGTTTTTCCAAGTGACTAACGGCGGCAAGTTAGAGGCGATATCGAAGGTTGAAACCCGATTATGTAAGAACGTACCAGTGACCCGAAAGAGATGTAGTAGTCGGAGAAAATCGCCGAGGGTCTCGGAAAATTCAAGGCAGTAGGCTTTGTGAAATATTCAATTAACCTTCTGTTCGAGTAATTATGTATTTTGTTTCCCTTGATTTCAACCATTTAAGTCTAACAACTCAAAGAGTGACTTCTTCGTCAAAAAAAAAGTTTCTTGTTAAATCGGTGGATTTTTAAATCGAAGAAATACAGATAAGGAGACCTAACTGCAATCCGACAGCAACGGTATTTATACATCCGTTAGTTAAGCCAATTTCCTCGAAAAATAAGGACCAATATTATAAGAACTTACGCATATTTAAAG